>JAHZNB010000437.1:0-26281 GCA_027744295.1 Callyntrura guangdongensis | reverse complement strand
ATTTCTGATTGTTGTAAAATAATTTGAGCCGTCTCAAATGTCCTCGGATAGTCACTTGCAAATGCGCGAGTGAAAGGAACATTTTTTAGACATTTCCCCAACAGCTCAGCCTACATACACATAAATCAAACAATTCATTAATTTCGTATGTTCATTGGCTAATTGTTGTAAAAATTGCCGATGATTATAACTGTGTTTACCTGTGTTTGACCGATTTCCGTCAAGATATCAGCAAATGGATCAATTGCCATTTGGGCTACATTTCCAACGCATTCGCCACTACATTTCGAAGAGAGAAAATTATTCCAAATTGTACTTTCAAAACGTGCACTTTTACCAGTACTACTATTTTTAGCCAAAATATTTTAACTTACTGTCGGACGATATAAATTGAAGCTTTTACAACTCCAGTGGAAGTCATAATTTTAAGTTTTGATAGATGGGAAACTGTACGTACAGCTTTAACACTTGATAGTCAATACAACACTGGCAAATTATTGATGTACGCACTACACATTACATACATATATTATACTAATATACCAAAAAGATTCTGAGCTAGCCGGTTATGAACAAAGGAACGACCTGATTCAAGTATGTGTGTATATCTGATAGTGATAAAGATAACTTGACTGACATGAGTCTTTGGCTGGCTGATCTGAGACTCCAGCGTACACCTACACATGTCAAACAATTAAGCGACTCACAGATTAATGTGAGAACAAGAATTAAATTATTGTACGTTGTGTTTGCTAGGTTAAATTTTAACTACGCTTCGGTTTGATTATTACGTAGCTGAAAATCTTTTTCAGTAAGTCATGACGTAAGCGTGTTTGTCTGTCTCTACCTGTCTGTCATCACTCCCCTGGCTAGACGCTTGAGCCGAAATATGGCTCAACTGTGGCACACAGGTACCTTGGGGTACTGGGCGAACCCCCAAGGGGCCATTTGGGGGATCAAAATCTATCTCTACTTGTCTGTCATCACTCCCCTGGCTAGACGCTTGAGCCGAAATATGGCTCAACTGTGGCACACAGGTACCTTGGGGTACTGGGCGAACCCCCAAGGGGCCATTTGGGGGATCAAAATCTAAGCTTTAACAAATTAGCTCAAACTTTTTACAGCGACAAGTCAAAATATCTAGTTTGAACTTTATCAAATCAATCAGCTTGTATCAGTACTAAGGTTTTCAGATACGTCTATATGGCTGTAATTACAAAAGGTTATTATGCAGATGAAAAGCTTTTCATCTAGTCATGACTTTACCGTCTTTGTCTGTCTGTCCGTCCGTCTGTCACAATTCTCCAGCCCAGACGCTTGAGCCGATTTGGCTCATGTTTGGAACCCAGGTACTTTAGGCAGCTATGGCTTCTATGGGATGCAATTTCAGCAAATTCGGCCAATCCGCTGGGAAACTTTTGGGGGGTTAAAATTTAAACCTCTAACAAATTTGCTCAAATTTTGTATAGCGATACTAGATTAAATGGCGAACCTAAATATCAAGTTTGACCTATATCAATTCAATCAATTTGTATCAATATTTAGGTTTTTATCTACGTTTTTAAAGCTACAATTCAGCCAGTTTATTATTTTTCAAACAAACACATATGTGTATAAACAGAACTCTATTCAAGTTGTTCTCCTAAAAGCGTAACCACTTGGGCTTTAAATCAGCATTTCGTGTTCGGCGAGTCAATAGTTATCTCTCCAGCGATTCTGCGCTACACTGTCACTTTTACGGAACATCACGCACCTAAGCATAGCGATAAAACAACAATATACCATCAATGTGATGATTTTTATGACCAAACTAGGTGCACACAATATAGACAACACTCTACGGTACGGATAGTCAGTTAGTGAACAGTATATTCAACCAGCGTAATTGAAATTCACAAACTCCATCTTTTAGCATTATGCTATTGACTTCATGGAAATGCTATTTGGCATGACTGACTTAGGTTGGGACATTAACTATATGTAAAATATTTTGGCTTTTTGTGTTTCGTGTATAAGTATTTTGAATTCAAAAGTTTTGGAAAAATAACATTCTATTAATGAAAGTATGCAGTAATAAAGACTACGGTCATAACTGAATCTGTTTTTGTGTTTTATCTTAAACAGTGATTAAATGCTAATTTACAAACAATGGGTCACGTACGATGACAAAGGTTCAGGGGATAGGGGATTAATTAAATGAGCGGTATTCATAGCTATAGGTGGAGTACATTGTTGACTGTTTCCCAACTGATAGTAGCAAAGTAAAATTACATCCCATCATCATTTGTAGCAAGTAGCTGCTACAAGATGTCTAGCCTACCCTACCCAATTGAAACTGACCAAAATCCTTTCATTTATTACTGACCTTGAGCTATGGTCATTTTCAAGACGATGCGGTTATGCCGGTTGTTGCTATTTCATTGTGCTCTATTGAAGTTTACCTACCTATATTAAACTCTTCCATAGTTTTGTATGTTACCGACTTTCTGTAGAAGAAGTAAAAAATATGACACATGTCAACACAAACAAGCCATTTTACAAAGTTGTAAAGTAACTTGTAGATGGCATCAACGAAAATTTAATGTGATGTCACTTCATTTACACGCGTTTCACGTTTTGCATGTTCTGTACCTCTGCACGTGTGCTGTGGTTTTAGATAAAAGTTTATAAATAAATAAATACAGCGTTTACAAATTTTTTAAGCATCAATCAACGGTATTTATGATTTGCGTTTGAACATTTTCCAGAAAAATATGCAGTGTTAAATTAGTTGCATATAGGAATAACGGAATGTCAGTGTGAATGGAAATGGCATAAGGTACATCGAGGTAATAATATTTTGGCATAGTACAAAAGATTGCAGAGCCCCAGCAGATACAGAAGATTTAAAATGTCATTTTAATTTTTACATAGAATACCCCGGAATATCACCTAATAAATTTCATTGACAATGTGATGTGAGGGGTGTAAGCCAAATATAAAACTACTGAAAGAGTCGATGAAAAAATTTTGTGGCCCCCGCTGACCACCACGTTGACCTCGAACCCCCATCTTCGAACCGTTAAAACTATTGAGTATACGTATTGGCGCAAACAAAATTTTAAAATTCGTTTGCGTTCAAAAGTTATATCGTGTTGACAGATATATATACACATACAGACAGACATGAAAATGATTATTCTGACTTATTTCAGTAGTTAATAACGAAAATATCCTTTGCTTTTGACAATTTTTCAGTCATTGGATTCATTTGAAGGTAAATGTTCAAATTGTAACGTTGTTCAATTGAACAACAAATTGAACACGGCAGCTGCAGACTGCAGACAAGACATTGCAAGTACTTCTATTATACTTTTCACAGAGGTTAGCACAATGAATAGTGTTTTTGCTCAAGCGGATGGAACGCTCGTCTCAGGTTTCTAAAAAAATACCACAAGCTGATGTATGTACAAAACCAGTCGAATTTTCTGGTTTCTTTCGCTCTTATTACCTACCTGGCTATGGATCCTCATTATCAGGGAAAGACATTTTAGGTATGCAAAATCTTGATTTTCGACAGGTCATTAAGCAACGAAAATAACGAAAATAGGCAACTAAATAGACAATTAACTTTAACACTTTTATGTACATTTTTAGTCTACAATTTGTTTATGTTAAAAAATATAGGTCCGCGGACCGTGTCACATAAAAATAACTATAAAAGCCTAAGATTACTTATACTGAAGATAAAAACATTCTACTTATTCTTTTGTACAAAAATACAGGAAACACTATGCTTATAGGATTCGTTAGCAAATTCAAAACGACAAACTATGTTTATTTCCAAATTATCCAAAGTCATCCTCTTGGGACCCCAGTGGGTCGATATTACCATCAATCTTCATTTCTTCGTTATCGTTTCCTCATTAAATTTTCCATGTATTTTGCCATTTAAGCTAGTAACTAAGAGATCTTAAAAATTTTAAATGGGGAAAAGTACTTTTAAATTAGATTTATGAACACTAAAACTTCTTTCTACATTCTACATCTACAGCAGTTGTTGAACAATATCTCATACTTAAAATAGCGCAAGGATCCAAAATTGTGTCAGCAGAAGCATCATTGTTATTCAGTTAATCAGTACCTTTGATTTTTGATACTTTCATTAATTGAGAGAAGTCAGGATTCTTTGCAAGCACTTCCAACGTAGCGAGTACTTCATGTCCAAAACAGTACTGGTCTTTTACATGTAAAATTTCACTAATTGCTTTTCTGTCAATTGCAATTGTACACGGTGGAAGACTACACAGCCATAGTTTTACCTGGTGAGATTTGCATAGCATTTCAAAATACACCTTTATAAAACCATTTTTTAATAAACGCATGAAATTTGTAATGTAAAACTTGTCAAAATAGACATTTGTATAGACTGTTCAGGCACTTAAGCCAGTAAGACCCAAAATAGGTAAATAAAACTGTGGTTTAAAGTATTTCTTTTCATGTGATTCGTCTACATACTGGAGCTCAAAAGGGATTTGAGAAACTATATGGAATAGGCATTTTCCTAAAAGGTCTATCCATGCTGAATATTGTCCTCATTCCGTAGCGTATGATTGTTTGTTGCGGTGCAATTTCACTGGAATCGAAGTGAATCTGCAAATTGTGCAGGATGCACAAACTTGTGTAAAAGTAGCATACCATGTTGTTGATGGGCACTGCTTACTGGTTACTTAATTATTGCCTATAGTATTTTATTTTGACACATTCACCTCCCTAAAGTCATCCCTACGTTGTACAATTATTGATATTAAATAGCAAAATTCGCTTCTGTTCAACGTATAAGTATGAAATGGAATGAAGAACAGACTGACAGAGAGCGTATATTATTGCCACGATTGCTGGAGGCTACAAAAATACTTTGAACCGAGAGCATGTTAGTGCATATAACTTTGAGCAAATTATCGTTACAAGTACGATCTATGATCTTGCAAAGGTGCATTGCATGGTTGGTTTGAAATTAACAACAGGTTTCTTGCACGTATACGCTCAGTTGAACCATACACAGGAGCAGCATTTTTCAGAAATCCAAAACTACCAAATGAAAACCAACTACCATATAACGTGCATTATTTCAATATTATTGTATATTCGTAAACCGTCCGTGTAGTGGCAACAGCCAGGCGATACACGATAACATTATGCATTGCTTTTGTAGTTTGCTACTTCTGCTACTGATATTTTATATCTGCAACAAACATCCTCCCATCTGCATCTCACCAGAACAATGGACCTTAATGAATTCAAATTCCACGACATTAGCACAGGCAGCAAACAAACTGACGCTGAAAACGACTATCATGATCTGATCTACAATGGTATGGTAAAATGGTAATATTAATATCCCAATCTCTCCATAGTATGAATAATAAAAGCATATCAAGGCTTCGATTCGATTATTGTACACCAGAAGCAGCTTTAATTTTCCGATGAATTCACTCATACACATGTTGTTACACACTGTAGAAACCTCTTTTTAGAGACCTATTCAGACTTATTTATATTAACGTGGACGAAACTCAATAGCACATAAAATAGCTTCGGGCAAAAGATGAAAATTAGATAAATAAAAAAATGTTCTGGGATCTCCACATACATCATCAGACGTACATTATCCGCCATAGACAGTTAGCTAGTATTCAGCAACAGTACGTCAGAGTACGTCCTCAATATTTTTACACACAGTAGTCTCTTATATGGTTAAAAGAAATATTTGATGCATACGTAAGACAGACGTATGCATTTTCTCATTGTCAATCCAGTAGCTGTTTTCAGTCTTTTTCCATTTAAAGCATTTGAGACTCGATACCGTGCTCATTTGTGCCTTTTTGACTTCTTCAATGTAACTCCGCAAGGGTATGAGCCGAGAGGAGAGATGCCAAGGCACTTGTTTACCTACCTTTGAAAAACCTCAAGATAAGAAAACGTGTAGCTGGTAAAACTTACATTGCATCATGCTGAAAGAAGAAATAAAGGGAACAAAAGTAATGAAAAAGGGTAAGACGAAGAGGCATATGTATGTATGTGTGTTTGTCTGTAAAAGTTAAAATAAATGTAAATGTTGTGTTTCAACAACGAGCTCGTAATATGGGATAGATTTTTTTCCTGCATACCTTTCTTGCTCTTCATCGTATTCATTGTATGTAAACGTCATCATCTTTACGTTAGGAGTATATATACACACACACTTTTCGATATTTAAAAACAACATATGTGTAAATGATTATTTATATACATAATATATTATACGATGATGATGTGATCATTGGGATGTTGTCGAATGTTATTGCCACCACAATCTATTTTTTACCAGTTTGTAGTCTTCGATTAAATAAAATGAAGTTATAGTGCTTCGCTTCTTCTTATGCAGACCCCTCCAGCTTATTATAATAATCTGTAATAGTAGTACTAAACTAATAAGAAAATATATACATATGTATATAAGTAAAATATGTGTTTTGTGTGTTCAAGGATCGTCAAATTTTTTCATATTATGTGACACCACCACCAGCAAGAGTCAGTGTGTGTAAAGAATTTTTATGAGTAATCAAATCTGCTTTTCAAGTGTAGAAGAAACCAATCATTATACCAATTTTATCCTTTTATCACATGTAGAAGAGCAAATATTAGGGTTTTTTATTCGCTGATGGGCATTCCAAATTACATAGTGCAGAAACGATTAAGTCACATAAAATCTGTTGAAATAAATATACTTGAGAAAAGGTGAGGGGAGAGAAAGATATTAAGTGAAGGGAGGTGATCGTTGAATACATGAAAACTGTGTGTTTAAAAATATTTATAGGAAAAATTAGTATAGGGTGGTTTTTGTGTAGGGATATGAATCTTTAGGCTGCCATCCACATCAGCACATTCACTTTAATTTAATCGTCTCTGCCTTACGTATAATTTATCAACAGTGTAAAAGAGACAAGAGTGAATTACTTAATCATTTTCAAGCAGACACACGACGACGACGACATCGACACACTTAATATCTCATATTCGCATCTCTAATCTTGTACAGAGATTTACAACTTGTCCTCATCTTCATTTTAGTGTGAATGGAAACAACAACTTTGGACAAGCTTGCAAAAGAGAATTTTAAGAGAAGAGAAGAAAACGAAGGCAGACAGGGTACATAGCTTGTAGAAAAAGCTGCTAATCAACTTATGCAGAAGCTCTTTTATGTGATTCTGTTGTATGCATGTGCACTGTGTGCACGTCACACATATTGCTAAAAATCTGCAAGTGTCTGGGTGCCCACATTGCATTGACTGACGCTCTGCTGCTGCTTTGCAGGAGGACGATAAAATACTGTAACAGCAGTTCTAAACTACTAACCCCAACGACCATATTAAGTTAACAGGTGGATAACAGTTTTTATGCAACCACTTACAGAAATAAAAAGTGCTTTTGTATCTACATGATTTTGCAACTTGAAAGTTAATACGCAACTAGAAAACGCAAGATAATACTAAAAATTAATACCTAATTAAATACTGCAGATTAAACTAGTTTGTCGTAGAAAGTGTTTCAGTGAAGTATCCACCAAAAAATGGTAAGTTTCAAAATTGGCTATTTTTACGCACATTTTACAAGTATAAAATGAGAATCTTGAGCAGGGAAAAAAAGATTTTTAGGCCATTATTATTCAATTCTGTGATTTCCATTTTATGCGTACGGCGTACGCCTCTTTGCATCGTTTTAGTTCAATGCGTTTATGATATTTTTCTTTAATGCATAAACAGGAAGAAGAAACGAGTGCTCCTCCCACTGAAATGCACCCCTTGTTACCTCCACACGGAGATTCTCCACCAGAATCTGCTGGAAGTGGTAATGGCAGTTCTGTAGAGACAGCCTTACAAGAGTCAAGTGGAGGAGCCCCAAACCCAAGTGATGACGATGTAACCGACGAGTGCTGCAGAAGATCAACCCCACCGTGTGCAGATGATACAGGAGTGATAAGTAGTGAACCGACATCTGGAGGAGGGGAATACAAAGCCATTATTGACATGCTGAAAGAAGCCGAAAAATCTGCTAACGATCCCGACTATGAAGAGAAAGCTCATGCAAGACGGTTTGGAGCAATAAAGTATAATCCAAGAAACGAGGAAAGTTCTTTCGGGGCTGTGGACTATCTATGCGCGATTTTCCAGTGTTGTGCTGTATGTATTGAGGGTTAATATTGTGGATCGCTTATGATCTCTTTTCCCGAAAAAAAATTACCTGCACAACAAATAAGTGATTTCCCTTTAACAGTAGTCAATCAAAATCTGTTAGAATTTTATCTGGTGTGTGTTTGTGTATTTGCTGGCGACGACGACGAGCGACAAAACAAATTGGTCTAAATACATTCATTTTACACTCGTCCCTCGTGAAATGGATTTAACTACAGGAAACATTAGAAAATTTTGTGGTTTCATACATCTACTGGATTTCGGGTCTATTTATAGACCAAGTGGGCTTGGGAATTTGGATATTTTACCTATTCATTTCTATTAAACAAAAGAAATCTTTATGACGCGCTTACATTGTAGCATTGAATTTATGTAATAGCACTTACTTGATTGTAATGTAGATACCTATTTTATAATTATAGTTTTATCTCGTTATTGTCCGTGACTTTGTCAATACCATAATGAAGTATAATTCTATGCATGACACAGCAATATTTATTCAAGTATGACGTATCATAAAATGCTCTGGTATGTACCTCCTCTCCTGCACTGTACCTATGCGGAAAATAAAACCGCTTTATTACTGCATATGTATATAATCTTAATTATAACGATAACCTTCCAATATGGAACTGACAATCTGTCAGTGGGCCAAATACAATCACTACACAAAATATACAAAACACTACATAAAAAATTTATGAAGCAAAAACAAATTGTAATATAACATCTGGACAAGCTGCATTTTATTTTTAACTTTCTTTTAAATTTTCCTTAAACTGTTTTCCCAGTAGTTACTTTATACATAAACATAAAGAATAAAATTAAAGCACTTTTTGTTTTTAAAATGGTGGTGGTAATAAGGGAACCTCATTTTGAATATAATATTAAGTTTCTACAAGATGTTGATGGTACTCAACGAAAGGAATGGTTTAAATTAAATTGAGGTTTGGCTAAAGTCTTTCAAAACATCAATAAATGTTCAAGTAGTAAATAGCTAATATATAAGAAACAAAACTCTATACATAAAATATTTAAAAATGCAGATACATGTCAAAATAATTTGTTCCATATTTCATAGATAAAATAAGAATAAATTTGTACTGAAAATGGTAGCTGAAGTCTACAAAAAAGTGTGAGAAGAAACATATCAATATACCTATATATGCTACAAATGTTCATGTAAGTAGCCAAAAGTTACGTACTATTTAATTTTAGTCTGTAAAGTCGTTATAAATATATGTGGTGTCCAATAAACAGAAAATGCATTTGTGTAGAATTTTATGAAATTAATACAAAGTATTTGTAACAATTATACTTTACAGATTCAAAAATATCTTTAGTTTTCACCTTTACAAAGAGATAGTTTGAAGTGAAGCTCAAAAAAGAGGAAAAAGCTGGTAAAATCAAACGAAAATATTAATGCTCCTTAATTATTTATTGAATGTAATTATTTGTAATTTGTTAGATGTTTAACTTAATTATCATATCGAAGAAACATTTTTAAAAATTTAAAATAAAACGTGTATTTTTAAAATTTCCTTTTTGATATTTGTCATTTGCCTGATTTTTTAACGCAAAACTGCTCAGCAAAACTATGAGTAAAAAATTCAATTAATATGCCATGTACTCGTGGTGAGACAACGTTATATGCATTCTTCATTCACAATGTGCATCCATTGTTCACTCTGAAATCATAATTCACACTCATTCAAATATTTTCTTTCCCATATGTATGGATGTAATGGAATGAATATAATGTAGAATGACAGAACGCAGGCTTGGTGAAGAAGTATTTTTTTATGCCTGTTAAAACCAGACTTGAAATGGAGCACAGAAATTACGTCAATTTTGTTTTGAATTACGACATTATCGGGATCATAAGTTATGTTATAAGTCATAAATATCTGGTTTCTGGATCATCTTAGGTCACACAAATCTTATGCCTGTTAAAACCAGACTCGAAATGGAGCACAGAAATTACGTCAATTTTGTTTTGAATTACGACATTATCGGGATCATAAGTTATGTTATAAGTCATAAATATCTGGTTTCTGGATCATCTTAGGTCACACAAATCCAAATCTTTTACAGAACAGAGTGATGATACCGCTTGAATGCTGGCTGACCTAATTTTCATGTATTTAAATGCATGACCATAAAACAGGCAAAAATAATTGCATAATATACAATATATACTTATGCACTCTAATTTGTTTCCCATGGCTGAAGATTCTAAGAATGCGTTTGAAAAAAAATTCGAAGAAAAGTTTTTTCCTGGAAACGTTTTCCAACAACGTTACATATGTTCAGTTTTCAGAGTTATCAAAAGCAATTTTTTTGTCATTTTGTGTCCTCCTAAAGTCAAGTTTTAAGTATGACTAAAAATTCGAAAATTTTTTTTTCCTGGAAACGTTTTCCAACAACGTTACATATGTTCAGTTTTCAGAGTTATCAAAAGCAATTTTTTTGTCATTTTGTGTCCTCCTAAAGTCAAGTTTTAAGTATGACTAGGTAAAATTGGTTATTTAATGTAGACAAATGGGGACATAAAAAGCGTGTTGTTTGGCGGGGAGCAAAAGTGACTATAGTGTAAGTGTAAACGTGAAACTGGCGAAACCACATGTGCCTCCTGTAACGTATGTATATGTATACTACTAAATACCTACTCAATTATTGACAGAAAGATAAAGTCTACCTACAGAATCAAGAATTCTGTCTAATAATTGTATCTGTATTGTTGAAATTATTTTGTTGTATTGTTACTCTACTAACGAAATATATATTAATGGAAGTTGGAAGTCGGCCCTTATATGTTGGAACAGTTGACAGTTGTTGGAAGGATTTAGTACTTTTATTATTTGATTTTATTATTATATACCGTCTTGTAACTTTTAATGTATGTGAATGTATTGTAACAAATTGATGGTGTATGAAAATTTCAACGAAATCCCGACTGTCAACTTTGTTTTGTTTTGGTCGGGCTCATTTTTTTTGTTTTGAAGTGTGAAGAGTTAAATTAACTCAGTTAATACAAAAGATGAGCAAATCAAAGGATTCAGCAGAGTCGGCTGTACTTCAGTATTTAACATCTCAAAATAGGCCATATAGTGTTAATGACATAGTTCAAAATTTGCACAAAGAGCAATGTCGTAAAAACATTACTATCGGTGTATTTTACATGATGTTGATAGAATGGGAAAATCAGGGAGAAGACGTACGGAAAGCAGAAAGTCTACCTTGTGGACCAAGCACAGTTTCTCACAAGTAAGCTCAGATGAATTAAAGTCTATGGACGAGAAGGTCGAGCAATTGGAAAAACTTTGTAAACAAAATCAGGACGAAGTGAAGGATGCCCAAAATCAGCTAAAGTCGGTGAATAGTTCAATGACAACGGAAGAAGCAAGAATATTGATTTCAAAGGTAATACTATTATTTGAATTAATATTATTAAAGTCATTAATACCAATAAAAGAGTATTGTGAGTATAATATTATAGTATAGTAATAGAGTAATAGTATAGTAAGTAATTAATAGTACATAACCGTTGATTTGGTTTACAGTTGACCAAAGAAACCCAAGACCTTGAAGCTAAGTACAAGAAACTGTCGGAAGCACAGGGTGAGGCACTGAGCAAAGAAGAACGAGATAAAATACGCAATGATAGAGATAAATCGGTCAAATTCTGGAAAACGCGGAAAAGATTATGCATGGGAATCGTAAATACCATTTTGGATAATTGTGATATGAAAAAGTCTACATTGCTCGAGCAAATGGAGATTGAAACCGATGAAGACTGCGGTGTAAAAGTGCCTGATTGTTAATGAATGTCATGTAATTAGTACGTATGAAATTTGTAATATTAGTTGTACTTATGCTTATACATATAAATAATATTATACATTTTATCTGGTAGCTAAAATGCTACCAGAAAAAACGTATATACGTCACTGTGTTCTGTGGTTGCGAGGTATATTATATGCCTGCCTGCCCACATTGTTTCATGTTAGAATCGCGTTTAAGTTGTTGTTCTGCGGTGAAAAATGTGATATTGTTTTATTTTAAATCACACAGTTTGTTTGATTGAGGTATTACTTGCTGAAATCCTGTAAATATTTAATTTTATTATATTATTGACGGCAGAACAATGTGAATAACGTTTCGTAATTTTTCACCAAATCTCACTAATCATCTATAATCATCTATTAATGATAATACTCAGGAATAAATACGACATTGAATTTGCCGTTTTTAGAATAACATTAATCATTACATGCGTGCTACTTTATATTTTTAAAAACTGCATAATTACATAACTAGATTTTGGTAAAAAAAAATGTTTATACGAAGTAAATATTGTTCATCTTTCTCCTTAGGTATACTTATTTTATCATTTATTTATAAATAGGAAATGGAATGGTTTTTCCAAAACTGAATTCTTTTATAAAACGGTTCGTTGATCACGGCAAAGTTGTTATCTAATTGTAAACGCTTCAATGGAACATCTAAAAGGTCAGGATTTGAGGATCGAACTGTGTTCCATGTAACTTTTTCGTCAGCTCTACTTGTATCGGGAACGCTAAAAAATGAGATCAATAGACAATTTTTTAACATCAATATTGTTTCTACAATATTGTTTTGTTTGTTAGTACAGTCGATTTTCAAAAAAAAAAAAATTCGTTACCCAGTTTCAGCAAACGAAACCCAGAGATTCACAAGTTTGCGTGAAAACTCATAATCGATATCATTTTGGTTAATTTCACGCCTTATCAATGGAATATTAAACAACAATGGCATTTCATCGCTAAAACAAAACAAAAATGTAAATGTATACTGGATAGCAAAGTTCAATGTTACACATGTCAAATTCAAGGTCAAACTCTTCAGGTTACCTGTGACAGATTCCTGTAATAATATAAATTACCGTATATTATTTCAGATATTTAATAAAACTTATACTGTATACATGATTGAAAAAGTTTTAAAACACAAATTTACCAAGTTTGCTCTTCCGTCGTCTTCTTAACAAATTGGAAGACACCCAACTAAGTCCAGTTCCCACCAAGTAGTCCAAATTGCCAGGTAAAGGAAGTGGTGTTCTGGAGAACAGTAAATTTCCTAAGGCAAACAGTCCTTGATATGTGTAATAGTATATGTAAGTTGGTGCCACTCTTGATTGAAGGATTGCTGCATCATGGTTATCCAGGAAAAAATTTCTGTCAGAAACCATATTAGCTGCTTCTTTTGCATTATCCAGACTGATAGGAGCATCATTCAAATAATATCGTTTAACTTCTGAGGAAAGAGCTGATTTGTTTGGATAGTTTCTGTAACTCAACAAAACAGGGGCAAAGTGATCCCATTTATTGTTGAGTATTTTCCGCATGGTGTCATTACGTAAAACCGCTGAAAAAATGTTCACGTTATTTTTGCATCAGTATTATAGCACACTAGTTTTGATATAAGTTTTAAACTAATAGTACCTATTAAGTGAACGAGTCCTTCTCCGGAATTAACGCCTAAAAAGTTTTTATTGCCATTTTTAAATAAATATAACTTGACGAAATAATTAAATAAATAAATAATTCATACCAGCTATCCAAGGGGTTTTAGAAATTCTCCCCTTCTGCATTATTTCCAATGGGGTAGCAGGTAAGAATAGGGTTCCATTGTGATTTGATTCCACAGTCGGGCCAAAAAGTGAATGCTTTTCTTCAGCGAGAGCTTTCTGTAATTTTGAAATAATAATAGTCAACTACAAGCCAAATGAAATGAGTTGTATTGGAAAGTACTCGTTCCAACTCACAATGTATCCAACATGATATCTGGCAATTTTCATTCCTGGTAAAGTTTTTAAACACTTGATCGTCCTCACAGGATCATCTACGGGACAATCCAACCCTTCCGCAAATTCTTTAGCTTGTGCTGCTGGATTCTCAACTATTCCCCATGGACTCAGTGCAGTTCCACTCTGAGATATCGCTCCGGCAAATAGGCCTTAATAAAACAAATACTTATAAAATACTTTTCTTGCTTTTATGCTGTTCTGTATTACATAATTTGCTAAATAAGCTATCCACCTCTAGACATAGGCGACAGTGTATGCAGGTGTACGCTCACTGATCCAGCAGATTCACCAAGAATTGTAACCCTTTTTTTGTCACCGTTGAAAAATTTTATGTTTTCTTGTACCCATTTTAATGCAGCAACCTATAATTTAAGAAAACAACTTTTTATCGTGCTTATTCTTTTATACGATTTGAGGCTAAGAAGAGATAAGGTTGAGTTGATGTACCTGATCTTTCAGCCCCATATTTCCTTCCACGAGTCCATCTTCAGTATTTAAAAAACCTAGATAATAAACCGAACATAGCGCTACGATAAAACCCTTCTCAATATTATATGTTACTTACGGACAAGTATGATTTAACAAATTACCAAATGATGTAAGACGATAATTAAATGTTACAAGGACAATGTTTTCATCTAGAAAGTATTTCGGCCGGTAAATATTTGACCCCCCTGACATAAACAATCCTTTGGCACACAAAAGCATCAGTTAAATTAAATAAAGTACAAAATTGTGTTTGCTATATTGTCCAATAATGAAAACACAAAAAAGTCAATATCATACCCCCGTGCACAAAGACGATAACTGGGTGTAATTTTTCATCAGAAGTGGGAAGTTGGTCTTTCGTGTATGCCTAAAATGACAATAATATGTGATGTATGATCAGGAAGCACTTTTTGTACCATCAACTCGCTGTGAAGGCTTTATTACAAGCTACAAAATAAGTATAATGCAGTTAGTGCTAAATGATATTTTTACTAGTCTTGATGCAACGTTTATATAAAGACAATCTTCGTCACCCATCAACTGCCTCGTAACTACCGACATCTGCCAGCACTGATGTCCAAAGGAAGTCGCATCGTGAATTTCGTTTGGTTCCCATCCTTCATGTGGCACGGGAGGCTGCGTAAACAAACATTATTATAATAGATCTACAAAGTAATAGTAGCAGAGTGATTAAGTAATCACTTAATTTAGGATCAACCCTCCCTCCAAACCTCTCACCAACTCCACAGTCTATGTGTAATCGAGTAGCGTAAACAGAACATAAAAATTCCTTAGTTACCACTGAGGAACCTTTTTGAAGACCAGTGGGCGCCACATGGCCTCACCTGGAACTTCAAAATTATTTCCGGGAATAAGGAATCGATTAGCGAAATTAGACTTTCAAAATTCGAAACCGTTTTTGAGTTATCGTCTGGACAGACAGACGGACAGACATTGTAAAGTTAATAAGTGACTTTGTCATTTATTAATATAAATGAATTTATAAGAAATGTACAGTTTTGTAGAAATTTTTATCGCATTGGTGCATTCCGCATCGAGCTAAAAACGTGAACTTGACTTTTCATGTTCATTAACACTCTCAAGGTAAGCTTACGCATTAATTTGTTGACTACCAATCCAAACACAATTGCGTGCACAGTGTACGTTACTTTACTGTACTACTGGCTGTGTAAAAATAGCGAAATGCTGTGAAGTATTTTTGCTCAGCATTCACTACGTTACACTTTGTTCTGGGTTTTCGTTTTATACTCTTGTACAACGATATCAATTCCGTTGACACCTTTGAACTGTTTAGATTTTTTCATGTAATTTTTGAGTAAATACCGATAAAAATGACTCACTTCAAAACGTAAATCTCCCAAGGGTGGCTTTGCATACGGGATGCCTCTGAACTGGTAAAAACTTTTTCCAATCCGTGACACTTGCTTTGTTCCTCTTATCCTCCCCAAAGTAGTGTCTGCCCAAACATAAGTTTCCGTAGCTGGATTTCGAACGTTTGCCACATTATTGGCAGTATTGTAAAGGTAGTTCAGTGTGCCAAAGAGGAATGTTACTGGAGGTATAATTTGGGTTTGCACCTGCATGTCACCCTATTTGTAAGCGGGCCAAACACAAGATCCACGGAAAATGTATAAAATTACAACTACTTAACTAGGCAAATACGACGTTAATTACACTGCAGTGCACTGCTAAATGATTTTTGGAGTGTATCACAGTAAACAATATTATTAACGTAAAGCAGGTGGGGTGACTTGAGACTGCGTTTTTCCTGTCTGAAGCTAGATCACTCGTGAACACTAGTAAAGTTGAAATGTTCTAAAAACCACTTCAATAATACAACTGATCATGCATGATGTAAAATGCAATCACCCAATGCCCGATGCAAGCAATGCATGGTTTGATCGATCCCTGGTTATCATCAAAAGAGAGGTTTTATTTGCGCATAAATTACATGGTTCTGAGAAAACATGTTCTGTGTTCAGATGATCAATTTTCTTTTACTTTTTGGAGATCACAGCAAACACAATCACAGTAACGTGCAGTAATTTTATTTTAAAATGCTTGTTTTTGGTGAAACAGAGTTACTGACCAGAGAGCTCTTGCAAGAGTGTAGAACACCGCACACATACATACAGGTGGATGAGTTTGCACGAATCTGCATTGATGTAAGTGCTCCCATACCATCTTACAAGCGTCATGCATGCAGCTATCATGCATGTAAATTACAGTGTTTTCGCTTCATATTCAAAACACCCCGATGATTCATTATTACTATTGGTGTGAATAAAATACACGAAATTTGCTTAAAAGGCCATTATATTCCACCTTCCACCTCTCTACCTGTTGAAATTGATGCACACATATATACGTATATCAAACAGCACATTTTATTGCAATGCTAGCATTCAATTGTGAGTTCACGATTTATACATGTATTCCACAAAGGAATTATTACGGCGTTTTATAATCTTGTCCATAGGTTTGGCTGTTTATTACAAATAGACACTCAGGTAACTTCTTCATGTCAATATGCGAATATTGTGAATCTTACGAGTTGGATGGCAGCAAAGTGGACAAACAAAATAATTTTTTTAATATTATGGTAGTGTATAAAAACTAACCCAGTCTTCACTTTGCATGTTCTCCGAAGCGTATCTGAAGTTGTAGTTTTGTATGACTTATTATATACATACGTACATCCTAGGTTAGGTACTCTATTATACCATGGGGTTCACTTTTGTCTCAATATCCATGTGATAAGTCGTCATCATAAGTTTACTTCAAGGTGAATTCTTCGCAGCACGTACCTTTTCAGACCTCTGGTCTTTATGTACGCATTTGACTTTGACAAAATATGTTTAATGCAATTTCGACCTATCAGAATGATGTTATGTCACGTCCTATAAACTTAGGGATGCTTGTTGCTACTTTTGTCGCTGCGTCTGTACTTGTGAACACAAACGAAAAACCTGATTTTTACCAAAATTGTTAAGTGCCGTGTGGGTACAATGCCACAGAACAAGACTACCGTAACAATAAACTTGATATCAAGCGTTGCTCATTTGTGGTTTAATTACAAACAACTTTTAAACGATTTGACTTACAGGCTATAAAAGTTTTGAATTAAAATAAGAGTTTATCAATGCTATCAAGTCAAACTTGGAATAGTTCCAGGAATAATAGATATACATATTATCTAACACAAACCAACGTAGTTCTTCCCCGAATCGCAGCAAATCACAAGAGCAACATTTTATAAATTTGTGAATCCCTAATTCCAAAAAAATGCAATCTGTCACACACAAGGTTTTTTTTAAAAAAAAACTTGTGATGTGCACGTGGCAATTCAAATACATATTGACTGAGTACTACTATACTAATCACTTTAATCTACAAATTTTATACAATTTATTACCGATGCATGCCATGGAATCGTCTTCCATGTTAAATGCAAGTTTTGACTGGATGATGAATTCGTAGAGATATATTGAAGTGGTAGGTGGTACGGGTTACGACCATGTTTTTAACGATAAAGTTACACAACGATCTTTATTTCAACAAAAATTAAAGCTACATCTTTTCTAATATCGCAAAGTACGATAAAACAAAGACGTTATATTTTTCTCTACGTATACATGCAAAAGGTATTTTTCGCATGTTATAACAATAATAGGTTTGCGTTTCTCAACAAAATACCATACATTTCTGTTTACGAAAAAGATGGGAACTTTGCTGATCAACATTTTCGTGAGCATGCGTTATCTTCATTAGGGGAATACTATATTAGCGAACTTGAAGTTAAGGTAAATACTGCCGACAATGTTTAACTTGTACTCACCGTCGCTATCGTCGTTATCTTCTGTAAATACTTTGCACGCTTTTTTCTACACTTCAAAAAATATTATCATTTCTATTTTCAACAACTCTATATATAAAATATATTATACAACAGAACAACTTTAGTACTAATATATGGGCAGGGATCTAGATATAAAATATAGCAAAATAATACAAACAGTATATAAGGTTATTTTTCACTTAACTAATACAAGGAGACGCACAAATATATGCAGCTTCGATAGCGTTTGTCTTTGAACATAAAAATGTACCTTATGTGGAAAACATGCTTCCCCATTAAAAAAATCCCCATTTGTACGGTGAATAACTACAGACATTATTGTACAATCTCAGCTATTATTGTTTGGTTAGACTATTTTCCAGAAGCTATTTTTTGCCTTAATTAAACCGTGCTCTTACAACGTAACCAGTCATTCAAGCATACAGTTTGTAGAATCACAGTTTGTACGGTGAATAACTACACACATTATTGTACAATCTCAGCTATTATTGTTTGGTTAGACTATTTTCCAGAAGCTATTTTTTGCCTTAATTAAACCGTGCTCTTACAACGTAACCAGTCATTCAAGCATACAGTTTATAGAATCACAGGAGAATACACCAAACAACCATTAGGCACACAAAAATATTCCTGTGCATTATTGAACATAAAATCTTTAAGACTTAAATAGAGAGTCGAAAACGAAGAAGCATGTACACATTATTACGCAAAGTTCCCACAAAATGTATATATCGTACGTTGCTTACTTGACTTCACCACAAAACATTTTGAAATTATTCTCTTTAAAATACGTACAAATATAAAAACAAACTCTATACATGTATAATACCCACAAAAACAGTTTTACGAAGAAAAACGAGTCATAAAAAACAGTCTACTTTTTGCCGTTAAAAACATATGCTATCACCGTCTATACTCGTGCTATTTGTGTCTTCTCTGTGAAGGCACTGGAAACCAGGCAGTGTGTTTAAGAATCTCAGGCGAGACATCCACGGGGGACTGATCATACCAGAGTCTCCTTCATCAGTCAGTTTCATGAATCTGTAAGGTTTATCAGAGGACACTGGTTCCCATTGATGTCCATCAAAGCCATCAGGTCTCCTAACACAAATGGTGAGAAAGACAACATTTTTACCTAGCTCATTCATGGTCTTGACTACAATTTTGGTTAATAAAGAGCAAGATGAAGTTTACCCTGTCTTTGCGAAACTTGCCCACACACGAATAAGTTCTCGTGACAGCTTAAACTCTCTGTGACCAGGGTTAATGGTACTTAGAAGAGGGTGCATTTTAAAAAAGAGTGCCTGTAAGTTTATTGTAACCAATTCATTAATTTCATACAATTTTCTCACAACTGATTGTTGCCATAAAAGTTGAATTAGTATGAGTTTTTCACTATACCTGCTCGTCCGCGTGACAGGTACCGTAGTGCGTTTCTTTAATGCTAAATAGTTTTTTGAAAGCGCTCACTATATTCATGACGAGACCATCAAGTAAAATGGGAAGTTTTAGGCTTAATTTAAAGTATATTTGCGCAACACCGAAATCTCCGCGGTGGCTATAGATGTAAAGGTATAATGGGGACCGCTGGGAGTACCATGTGGCAGCTTCTATGAGGGGCTTGTTAAAGCTAGCATCTGAAAAAAGATCGACGACCTCGTAGAGAGTATTCATTCCCATTGTCTTGTTTCCTAAATAGGAATTCCAAATTCTTTTTGACACGTCATTCCTTTCCCACCGCGGCAAATCTTCATAGTCAATTAGGACAGGGCCATGTTGAAACCAGTCTTGATTGATTTGATCTTTAACCGTCTCATTACGAATAAAATCTTTAAAAAATGAGATAAAGGCCAATTTAATGTGTTCAGCAGGTCAAAGTTCACAGTAGTTTAAGTTGATTTTAAACAAACATACATCCAGCATAAATCAACCCTTCTTCTTGATTAGTTCCACTGATCATCGGAACAGGAGAACGAATATCTAAACGGCGCAAAATGTCTCTGGGATGTTCTGCTAGAAATGTATCTGTATCGTTTTCATGAGGAAAACCACTTTCCGCCGTAGGTGCAAACACATCTAATCTTGGATGAAGCACATCGTGAGTGCCACGAAAAACTTCGGCAATCCGCCTTCCAGGTAGTGCTTTCAAACAACGTACCATCTCATCAGTAGCTCCTGTGGGACAATCAACTTTATTCGCAAATAATTTGGCCTGTTCTCTTGGTTTTCTGACGAAACTCCAGTGAGCAACTGAAAACCCACTAGAGGCAATAGCCCGATGGAATAATCCTTGAGACATGGGTGAAAGCATGTGCAGCTGTACAGACGATCCGCCAGCACTTTCACCCCAAATAGTCAAAAGATCTGTGCAAAAAATTAGATAATTTAATTAATTTAATTAAATTTAATTAAGAAATTATATTAATTTAAATCCAACGAATACGAATACGTATTTGGATCAGATAACTCTTAAATTCGATTTAAATGTGCCGTAAATTTGCTACCTGGATTTCCCCCAAAAAATGCAACGTTCTCACTCAGCTGTACAGACGATCCGCCAGCACTTTCACCCCAAATAGTCAAAAGATCTGTGCAAAAAATTAGATAATTTAATTAATTTAATTAAATTTAATTAATAAATTAGATTAATTTAATTTAATTTAATTAATTAGATAAATTTTATTTTTGATTTATTTAAATCCAACTAATACGTATTTGGATCAGATAACTCTTAAATTCGATTTAAATGTGCCGTAAATTTGCTACCTGGATTTCCCCCAAAAAATGCAACGTTCTCACGTATCCAGCGCAGGGCCATTACTTGATCCTTTAGACCCATGTTCCCTCGAACTACTCCGTCCCCAGTGTTAAGAAAACCTAATTTTTTAGCAAAATACACAAGAATTAACCATATAACTTATGTAGTAATTCTATAGACACACGATAGATATCCAGGAGAATGTAGGCTAAGCATCAATTTCAAACATTACCAAATATATTTAGCCGATAGTTAATTGTAATAACCAGCACATCTTCGTCCATGAAATGGTTTCCCCGAAAGTCAATTGCGCGACCGAACATAAACATGCCACCATCTAAACATTGATAAATAAATAAAATCTCACCTTAAAAATTTCAATTTTAAATTCTTTATGAATACATTTAAAGCAAGACAACTAAAGATAACGTAAAATGTATCACATTAAAATGAAATTTGGTACATTCAAGTATAGAGATTTTAAACATCTTTTCCATTTTCTTAACTTTAGCATGCTCATTTACATATCAAAGATATTGTGTATCTTTAATTGTCGTGCTTTACAACAAGGAAATTTTTTATTTATAATTAAACTTACGTATAAATACAAGAACAGGATATAACTTTCCATCCGTGGTGTTCATCTAAAATTGAAACATAAAAGTTAGCCTATTTCATCTGGTTTAGCAGGGCTAAAAACAACATCATCATTTCATGTGCACAAATTATTAAACACGGCTTCTGATTAATATGTATATACTTTAATAATAGTACAACATTTCAGGATAAATGACCAAAACGGTCTTGCATCTAATAGAGCATATAGACAGACACACCTATTTGTAAAAAACGCCTGTACATTAGGCATCAACAAATTTATTCAAATCTCGAACCTCAACACGGCTTAATTGACGTCATTTGTTTTGTGACTTCATTGGCAAATTACTAGTTTTGCATGTACACTACACTATTTCACAAACTATATATAACATTAAACTGAATACAACGACATACTAACTTTGCTTTGCATGGCAAGCGCTACAGGTTTTTGGTTCAGTAAACTATAGTATACGGTCCTATACTTTTCTGGGTGCCTGTCTTTTACTTGGTAATGGTGTAGCCAAACAGTGTTTATTTATTAGCATTACGCTAAAAATTATTTTGTGCATGTAGACGACCTTGACCGAGGAGAACAGAATAGAGAACATGATGTGTTCCTTCATTGGACTTATTTTCTTCTGATCCTTACGCACATTGCGTATGAATTTGTTGTAGTCCACTCGTTGTGTACATGTCTTGAACTAAAATTTTTGTATTGCATCTATGTGTATATATAGTTGCAGTTTCAAAGAAGAAAACATTCATGATTTCGCTTACGTATTGTGAAAGGAAATGCCAAAAAATATCAATAAAAAATCAAACAAATTATTGTAACTTCTACACCAACTTAATGACTCACTAACAAGCATGTTTACTGACAAAATTCGAAATGAATTATAAAAGTAACTCCTATATTATCGTTCTGTCTATCAAAATAGGCATAATAATAGTCAATGGTGCGTTTTTATTGGCAGTTGTATTTAAAACCAGCACAAATTGTATTTATAGTAAGACTAACATTTTTCAGTAATTTCTTTAAAAATTGCAAAGTATAAAGAGTAATTACTCAACTAATTAACAATAATACTCACATTGCCTTATGCGTGAGAAATTGTACTCATAAGATGGTATATATACACAATGACAATACAGGATTAAACCTTTTGTCTTTTACGTTAGCATGGTTATGACTAATTTAATTACAGCATGGAATGGTCAAGGTGGAGGCTTAATTTCTATGAAGACGAATTCTGCCTCATACATTTGAATTAGGAAAGGAGACTAGGGGCTAACATTGCAGCTTGTTCCAGAAAAGTTGTGATTTAGGCCCTTTCTCTTTGAAATGGCATCCGAGAAATAATATGGGAGGGAGGAACAAAAGGGCCAGTTTCAAGCATATTGACATAAAATTAACATGCTTACTTATCGCTGTATTTAAAGCTCAAGCGTCTACTATATGGTTTTCACGAAATCTATGTGAAGGTCTGCAATATTGCGATTTTTATGTGATCCATGTGGAGTCCAATTAACAGTTTTTATTGAAACGTGAACGCTTACCGACGGAAGGTTGGGGGTGTAAATATTGAGTGTTAAACAATCTTCGGCTCCCATTACAGCCTGTAGGAACAGATCGTACTGGAAACATACTGTAAATTAAAGAGTGAAATTATTTAGGATTATATTTTGCAAAAACGAACGCGCTGGCACGGCAGTAATTAACTACCAAAGATTTTATACAACAATCATTATATAACGTATATCTTTTCAAACCTTTTCCATATCCGGTTGCGTCTCTTACCCCATTCCACTTTTTAGGTGGGATTGGAGGCTGAAATAATATTAAAAATATTAGGTTACAACCATTAACACATGATACAAACCTAAAGCTAATACCATTAATAACTTGTTTGTAAGTCAACTGGACGAATCGATTCACGATTCATAATATTTGGAATAAACTTAAATAACCGCAACTTCAACAGTAGAGGTATCTGTAGGAAAACTGGCAACATGCATGAAAGCATTTTTATTTTGTTCATTTCCGACCGTTTAAGTAAACATAATTTTGATGACCTTGACCCCAGAAATAATGATTTTTCTTTGCAAATAAACAATCTTTGAGACAAGGTAAAAAAGCTCGTCTTTTTACATGAAAATGATTAGTGGTCTAGGTTTACGTAAAAACAATGTTTTTATCACCGTTGAAGCTTTAAAATGTTTTCCTCAATAACCATAAAATATTGATCAGAAACAGATTCTATCCATGTATGTGCCCATGTAATACAATTTTGTACACCGCACGCACATTTTATGCTGCTGCTTAACGTGTGGGTGAAGTTTGGTTTCAAGTACGCACTAAAGTTTAATACAACAATGCAAGAACCATTATATTTAATTGTAAATTATACCGCAATGGCCATTTTTTACATACTGTCTACTAAATTAAAAATGATTTTACTGGAGTTCAGCTTTCAATGGCATGCATTTTGTGAATTTGTGGATTATTTGCTTGTAAGGTAGCATCAAGAGGTCAATTTATTGCGAAATGTATACAGGAGAACAACGTTAAACTGAAATTGGTCGAACTGGGTTTACATCATCATCGTTTTAATAAGGTAATAAAACGAGCATATTCATATGCCGTGGTTTATGTTTACCATTTTACCCTTTGTTTCATCATTACAAAAACACGTTTACAACAGTTTGTAGTTTTGTAGTAAATAACATGTAAATAGTGCCGTGAAAAATCTTATTACCATTGATGAAATCTCCCAGCATTAGATTCTCTTGACACGTTTGTCAACAAACATTCGTTTTTCTTGAACTCGCTCCCAAAGTCTCAAAACACATTTTTGAACGGTGCATGGCGATAAAGATAAAATGCTGTGCAAGCTGCGAAAGGACAGATATAGGTTCATTTTATATAGTACAGTTGTACGCTTGTCTGTCTGCACGCTAAAAGCCGATAACGCCAGCACATGNCACGCTAAAAGCCGATAACGCCAGCACATGTGCCAGTGTGACAATGACAACTGAGCGAGGCGCTAGGCAGTTGCCACTTAGCGAACGGTTACGTTGTAAACGTAATTCCATTAAGTAAATTGTAGAGGCAATGCTTCACCCCATACCGGCGATGCAACGGTCAACAAAGCTTATACATAAAAGTACCAATTTAAAAAAATCTGTATTAGCTTTTAAAAAGGAGGTTTATAAGTTTCGTGTATATCAACAACTAACCGTCCACTAACAATGTGTTTATTACTTGAACCTGAATATTTTTACGCAAACATTTGATACGGCGGATGGGTTTTTGGTTGGACAGAGATTTAAGAGATTACATGTTACCGTAGTACCACATGCCGCATACCTTGCCTATAAGTTAGTGGTTACAGTTGCAGCAGCTCTGCACATGACTCATTCATTACTTTTGTCTTTACGTATTATTCTATTAATTCTGCGTACGGTGTGTGCAGTGTGCACCACCATGTGAGCATCACAACACACCAACAAGCGATATGAATCAAGTCATAAAAACTACCTGTTGGCAAGTCCTTAACATTTGAACGGTTAAAAATGAAAGTTGTTAGGCAAGTCGCCTGATCGTTTACAGCGTTATCAAGGCATAAATCCTAAATTTCGCAAAAAAAATTGTTTTACGACCTTCAGAAACGGTTCCCTCTCAGCAGTAACCGTTTAACTAACATTGCTTGTTATGTAGATTTTAGTTGCTATTCCTTATTTAATGAAGATAACATCAATATCATAGATAGATAAAAAAACATGTCGAGTGCGAGAGAGATTTCTTTCGTTAACCTAATCCAGGTGCCTCATAAAAATGCGGAATTTGTTTTCGTTCAATTGTCGATTTTTAAATAGGATTGTGTTACAAGGCTGCAAAGGCATGCCTTAAATGAACTAGTATCCAGTTCACATTTTGATTGGCATAAAATGGTGTGGCTTACGCTTCAATGGCTACTACCCGAACAATTTAGGATTAAATTTAAAAAAAGGTACATATTTTATAGACGGAAATCGGACGCGCGCATAGTGTGTAGATCTAATGATTTTTTGCAGCAAGACATAAGTAAACACTATTTTCTAGATATAACCAAACACATTTATTTATGGGACAAAGACCGCATAAAATAAGAGCTATAACATATATATACTATGCTCACTTGCCGCCGAACATTTTTGGCGTTGTGTAAGTTAATTACAGAGAATCGGTGACGTTGCAGACAGAGATAATTAAATAAATTGTACATTACATATTACATGAAATAATTTAGCTAATGTCATTCATTTAATATTACATCTCCACATACATTAAAGAGTCAAATTGTTTGAATAAACCTTTCTGATGATTTTGTGTAGACGTAGATATTTGTACGAACGTATGAATAAACTATAAAAAGTATACAGGGTAAAAATAGTTTAAAGGCAGTACATGATATTAACAAGTCAACAATGAACGGTTAATGCAAAGCCAAACT
>JAHZNB010000436.1:0-19833 GCA_027744295.1 Callyntrura guangdongensis | reverse complement strand
TGGGGGATTGTTTATATCGCGGAAAGGACAAACTGATTTTTTAAGAAGAGAATAATACATACCTCCTTATTTTAGTGTTTAGGTCGAATAGATACATGCCGTAAGGCGTAAGCAGTCTGTATGCAGGTGATGTAAAACTATGAATTCTACAGTTTATCCTTTTCTTTCCTGGTGCTTAATAGTGCTGTCGTAATCGTGATGAATGCCTAAGTAGAAACGTGAATGTATGTGTTATGTGTACTACCATAAACAGCCAGAGCACAATGTAAGTTGTTGTATTGTGTATGGATGATTTTCCCCTGGAGAGTTCTTCTTTGAATTTCAAAGTGGCTCGAGTTAAATTTAAAAGGGAAAGATCAGGTTTTTTACGAGCTGGCTATAAATATATATATATTTCTCAGTCACCTCAAGTTTGGATTTTCCTTTTATAGTTGTTCTGCTAGCTGTATGTTGTACATACTCATGACAAACCTTATTTTAGCTGGGGTTTTCTCTTGTTAGAAATGCTTTTCGTATGTACCTACCAGAACGGGTCGTCTGTCGTCTGCTTCCCTTGTTTGGAACTATTGCAGACGAACAGCGGCAGATGAAAAAATGCTAATATTTGTTTGTGGCACCCAGGTAGGGTATTGGTGTTACATATTGCTGCAATGTGACATGTACTGTAGTCATACATCTATGTTGTATGTAATATATTAATATTCACTACATTGGAAGGCATGTTGATTATGGATAAGAATTAAATTGTATCACTATTATTTATATATATTGTGCATTACACGCCACGGACGGACATCATGAACAATTGAGTACATTTAATTAAGTAGAATGCTTTTTCTTGACTTCAAACATCCTTACACTATGCACCATTTTAAAAGAATACACACAGGCATATTGAGTAAAAAAGATCTTCGTCAATTCTGTATCAGTTTGACTCTACTAGGCGTAGACACCAGTATGTGGTTTTGGAAATATGGACTCTTTACTCTTTAGTGTGTATTTAGTGTAGAGAAAATAATATTTGGAATTGTTCGAATCGTATAAATCGAAGAACACCATTTTGAAATAACTGCTATGCATAATCGAGTTGTGGAGCGTGCGTTTGCTGAGCGTAAAGCACAATAAATGCTGAGATAAACTGTTCAATATCCATGTAATTTTTGCTGGCTCAGTACATTTCAGAATGTCTAATCATAATCATAATGTTCTTGTTCTTTGGATAGTCTGTTGAAGAAACCATATAAATTATTCCTGTCACCGGTTACTAGACTTCTAAAAATATAAACATTACTACTTTTGTCAATGTTCTTTACAAACTTCAAATTATTACGCAGATGAAAGATATTTCATTTAGTATTGAGCGTGTTTGTCTGTCTGTCTGTCCGTCATCAGTTATCACTCTACAAGCCAGACGCTTCAGCCGATTTGGCTCAAATTTGGCACACAGGTGTCATCTCTGGGATATAATATGGAGAAAATTTTTTGAACCCCCGGAGAGTCAAAAATTAAACTTGATTCAAAATACCTCATATTTGGTTCACAAGTGCCTTAGGTAAGTGGCATCTCTGGAGTGCAATTTTAGCAAATTTTGTTCGATCCCCGGGGGTCATTTTGGGGGTAAAAAATTAACCTTTATCCAAATTAGAAATTTTGTATAGCGATGCCAGATCAACTGACATGCCAAAATTTCAAGTCTTTATCAATTTAATCAGCATGTATCAGCACAACTAATTTCATCTGCGTTTCTATTGTTTATTTCGATTGACCGCTAATCGTAAGTACAATGGTTTAATGCTACCATTAAAACTGTATCAATTAGCCCAATATAATTACCTACAGCCATTGTTCTCAATAATTTAAACGGCTTGTTCATTCACATTAAAAGTAAATCTGCGCGAATGGTAAATGCGAAGTAGTGCAATATAAAAGGAAAAAATGAAAAGAAACTAGGCAAATATGTGGCTTATTCTGTAGTTCGTAGACACAATAGTCATACCTGAACTAAAAGTAAGCTCAAGCTGTAACGGAAGTTGGTAAAAACATAAAATGTACAATGAAATGAATCATGCTTTAATAATGTTTATCCATAACTTTTAAATAACTGAGTTGAGGTAAAACTTGAAACTCTTTGTGGTAACAGCATGTTAAAAAATACACATGGATGGAAGAAAAGGCTAACAAATAGGTGCTAAGCATCAGAAGGCAGAAGATGCTGAAGTTACAGAGGTTTGAGGTTTACCGAATGTGCATTACATCATTTATTCATGATGTTGCAAAAGCTGTAGAAGTTAGAGATGTTGGTTGGTTGAGCTTTTTCCTTCCTTCCTACTTTTCATAATATTCTATAAACCTTGCCTATTTTTACATTTTGTTGTGCTTGTAGGTGTTGTATTTTTCAGAATTTTTTTCTTTACTTGATTCGTTTTCCAGTCATGCACTGTACGCAGGAGCTAAAGAAGAAATAAACAGTGCGACGGATGACGGAGAACGAAATGAAATTACTGCGTGAATTAAGAACTATGTGCTGGCATGCTACTGTTATTATAAATAATACAAGAGCTTGTATGTCTATACATTTAGAACTTAAGATGTTCTACGAGTATTTGGCATAGTGATCAGCACTAATTTTTTTCCATTGAACTTATTTTGTTTATTGTACAGTAGAAAGTTTCACATTATTTTTTTACGAAATAAATCTGGAACGAAATTAAATAGGATTTTAATAGCATTTTGAAATTTATGCAAACTGTCACATCTCCGTGTGACAAAAATTATTACGTATCCGCTTTACTCAGAGTGACGGGAATTTAGTGCTGCAACAACTCTGTCTCTCTCGCATTGTTGAAAAAAGCAAAATTAAATTTTAAAAAATCAGCACGAACATGTAGATATCTCGCAGGATGTTCCTTAATGATCTTATTTTAAATCGACAGTCGCTGTATATAGTGACGTGTTAATTATGTTACTCAAACGACAAATATTTCGCGCATTTTTCTATCTTTGCCATTTTAACCAGCAAACTTGTAAATTTTAATGTTGTATAATATGTATGTTACCACTTACCACTTATCAGCTATACTAGCTACCTTGTGTGACTTTCCTTTACTAGATTATTTAATAATTTACAATAAAATTCGAAACTGGTTTTTAAAAAACTCCTTTCTGACTTACAAACTAACAACATCAAAATTAACATGCTTACCACTTTTACAAAAATATTTAGATACAAATAATAATAATATTTCGCTCGATTCGGACAATGCATGTTTGCACTCCGGGACAAAAAAGTATAAAAACCAGTTGTTGACATAGAGGATCATATGTATGTATATCAAAAATATTTAGATACAAATAATAATAATATTTCGCTCGATTCGGACAATGCATGTTTGCACTCCGGGACAAAAAAGTATAAAAACCAGTTGTTGACATAGAGGATCATATGTATGGATGTATATATGTATTGATGTTATATATTTTATTATTATATGGTTGTTGAATTCGAATTAGAATGTGCAATGCACACTGTTTATATGAAATGAACAACAGCAGGTAACAAATAGCTAGGTATTCATTTTTATGCATATAATTGTTGTATTTTTATCATGCCATATCATTGACAATGTTGGTATAAGTACCCATGCAAGTTCGTGTATAGATAGATACATTGTCAGTATATCATGGCATTAAAGCCTTTACCCTTTACCAAAAACCTCGAAAATATTTATCACTGTTTTAGTGGTAGTTACTAACTTACATGACCAGCTTAAAGTTAAGCCTTCGGCTTCGGCATTATTATAAGCATAGCATTATACCTCGTATAATGAGACGACATTTGTTTGGAAAACGCTTTATAACGAGCATGTTTAGCGAGCATGTGTTTATTACTAGGATTTACAAACGAAGAAGATCCCCCACAAAAACTGTTATTATGTTTATTGAACTTGGATAGTTATTTTTGGCTTTTTGGTAAAGTATTTGGTTGGTTGATGATACGATGATGATGTTATTGGCTTTGCTCTTTCTGGCTTCTTTATTTGTGTGGTGTAGGATTCGTTGTATGTAAACAAGCACTCTCGACATTTGAATATTATAACGACGACGCCTAGCTCAAGATGAGTTTGCTGAAGGTTGATTCAAGGAGTCTAGAATTCGAGTCATAATTGAAACAAAAATTTTTTGTGGTCGTATTCATATATGCTCACGGTGAGATAAGTTGAATCAGCAAAACGGGAAGGTTTCAAAAAGTTTTACGTACTTGCTGAAGTTGCATGCTATTTTGCTCCACTACAGCTTAACCTTTGCTGTAGCTTAAAACAAATCTGATTTGTTTGTCAAACAAGTAATGCATAAATAAATTCAAGCTGAAGTGAAAAGTACACAAAGGCTCGGCACTTAATGGATGTATAGTTTGTAATATGTAATCGGCCATGACTGTCAGTGTGGTCCCCTAAAAGATTGTACAAATGCCACTCTCGCTCTCACTCAGTTGCGTCGTAGCGATGAGAAGAATGCCATAAAAAGTAACTCGAAAGACAAGTAGGTGGCAAGCACAAGGACTAGCTCTAAACCTTTCTATTTGATAAATGAACAATCGTCGGAAGTGGTTTGTGAAATAATTATATTTTGAATTTATTTCCTTTGCCATTTACTTCGCACGTATATATATTCCAAGAGAGGGCCTGGCCACACACGGAGATAAAAAAAATAGTATAATGACCGTCGAGTGTGGAGTGGGATATGCAAATGGAAGATGTTTTAAACCAAATATAGGATTAAAAGATTAAACTCATTTTTGTTTATTTATTTTATAAACAGGTCTCAGCGCCGGATTCATCACATCCTAGGTTTTTGAACGCAGTATGTATGTACTGCTGTACTGGATTAAAGTCAGCCATCTTTTGCCGATGGTGTCGTGGAGAATGGTCAGGAATTGATCTCGTCATTGGTAGTTGTTACAATTATGACATTTTTGCTGCATCACAGTGTTGTCCGGAACGGCGACAGGTATGTGATAACCCCAGTTTCATTCTTTATACATTTTTACATACATTCTGGCATTTTCTAAATGCTCCTGGTGAAAACTGAAAAGGTATCAATAAAAATTAAAACTCGCACCGTTAATGTTTTCTGATTCGTCTCGATTAATGACATTGTAAATGGATGCATACAAGTTTCATAAAATGGCGATTAATTACTTGCGAGCGAGCGAGATTGTGTTATTTCGTGGAGGATATAGATAGTCTAGATGATTAAATTAAGGTGAAAGGTCTACGTAAGCAATTTATCCATGCCTATTCCAAAATAATGCGAATACATATGCGTTCCTGATGTTATCATCAGGAGTAAAGAACGTTCCGAGAAGGAACAACTCTAGTATTCTGGCTAGAATTACGTGATCGATTAGCCCTCAATCGTGTGTCAGCTTTGATATGAGCTTTGACAGTGTCTAGAAAATTACATTAACGGTGAACATAACCGATAGAGATGAAAGAAAAGTTAATCACAGCAAATGAACGGCATACCCTTTTTGAAAAAGCAGCTAGTTAGCTTTGAGAAAGCAAGAAGGTGGTAAATGGTGAAAGCCAAAATCCTGTTTCATGTGTGTTCCACTAATGCCTTCTGTTCATAAATATATTTCATTCTGGATGTTTGTCTCATTTACATTTTCCAGTGTGGCCACTGCCGTGCTACCCTCAACCGGCCCAACTTTTTCTCTGAAGCGAGCGCTTTGAGCCGATGTGATGTCTGTGGCATGATCGACTTCCATTTGGTTCACCCGGTAAAAGAGATTTTCGATATATACGCCCTTCGTTGCTAATTAAGTGGATCTCGTGCTATTTAGTGACGGATGATAATGTTACATTATACACATTACCTTCGTTTAACAACACTACATACTTGTCGACAGATAAAATGACATCTACAAAAAATTTAGTATTCGGAGAAAAATGATTGATGTGTAAGTGGTGGTATAAAGTATACATATATCTAGGTAAGTATTTAACACATACACCTATTGGATTTCAGACATGTCATAAGAGACAGCAACAAAAAGTAGATTATTCGCTTCAAAACTGAATAAGTACATACGATATACAAATATAGGTAACCAAATTAAAACAGTTTTTTGTTACGTATCTTCAAGTTCAAAAGGATATTATCATATACATATAACCCACATATATAGGTAGTATACTTTTAAGTATCGTCAAGTAGAGAGGCGTGAAAGGTTTGACTCGGAGAGAACAAGTTGTAATCCACTACTCTGTGAATTTTTATGTGCTGGAAAAGTGCAAAAAGCAGTCGCATATGAAAACGTCAACATGCATACGTCAAGCTTTACAAAGCTTTATACCCAATCCAAATACCTAAGTACACCCTTCATTTAATTTAATAGTGTATTATGTAATTGTTATTAACAGACCGAAACACGTTGATGAAACCAACCAAACATAATTAATTTTTAGCAGTTAGTACATGCTATCATTGTCATGCTATTGACGATTGTTATCTGTATTCCAGTATGTTTATTAACGTATTGCTTTTTAATATAAACTGTAAGCATTGCAGGTAAAAATATAAGTACCCATCAATCCCTTTCATATTTTCCTTCGTCGTAGTGAAAGTAGACGTAATATGGATTTACACATTAGGATATACCGCTACTCTATTACGTGTGTATGCAGTTGTTTAGTTTAAATAAAATTTTGAAAAATGTATAAGTTTTTCAAAAACTAGATTTTATTTAAATAATTATACAAGCCGACGAGCGAAAAATCATTTTAAATTAATTAATGATAGCAGAGAAAACGCGGCATATAATAATTACTCGTACATTGTATTATCAGATTATCATCCATATTTCACGAGAGTAAATTTAATGAATTACTTAAAAGGAGGATAAACTGCTATGAAAAGTGGCAAAAGCATCACATTTAGGCCTGCAACCTCTATAGCTCAGTTGGCGGCATGCCACTTGTTAGTTGATAAAAATCACAGGTCACAGACACACTGAAACACTCAGAGAAAGATGAAAGCTGTCTGACAAGTATTTTTGCAGAATGCATAGATTATGATGGTTTATGTAAAGGGGAAAGTAAAAAGTAAAGGACAGAGTAGATTATTGAATTCGACTGGGGAATATGGAACTGGAACTGATGATATGAGTTGAGAAAGAAAAACTATAATGGATTCTATACAAAAATTATATATATTTCATACTAAGCCTAGGAATACATATATTATTTAGGGAATGTCAGTGATGAATTTGTCTGTGTCATGATGGTGATGCTGCTGATGACAAGAGATAAAAAATCTTTTCACACACACACGTAAAGAGAAATCTACTATATAAATTACTATAAATATTACTATAATTATGACAATTCTATTAAAATCGTGCATGATATTTACAAAAAAGGTACTTCCTAAATAGTGAATGAATGTGAGATTTTTGTCCCTGCGTTGGAAACTGGAGTGTCTTTGTAGTGCATATGATGAGAACGAAAGTGAAAAAAATGAGGGAATATTAAGGGAATGACAGGCTCATAATAAAGTTGTTGAAATGTTGGACTGGCAATCGTGACTGAGTATAAAAGGGATATGAAGATCTACTATAGAAAACATTTGTTTTATTAATGCTACAAATAAAAAATTATTAGAACTACCTGCATCTAAAAAAATCCTGGATAATAATATGTTATATGCTATATGGAAAGCTATATATGACATTTTCAATTTACAGGAAACCGTAGACGATAAGTATTTTTTGAAGAGAAAGTTAGAAGTTTAAAGTATCTACCGTTGAAAAGTTTATTCTTGCATGAGCGTAAAAAACCACTATTTGAGTTGTCGTGTGTTGTTGTCAATGCATATACATATGGCAAGTAAGTTATTTCAACTTCCCACATACATATTATTATGCATCATTTTTTGATTACTTTCTTTTGTACTGTGACTTACGAGCGTGATTAATTTTTGTATTGTAACTTGCTTTGATCTATCCTATAAACAAGTCCTATCGTTGATGGAACCTTTTTAGGATAAAAATACATTTAACTTGAAAGGGGAGCGAGCTTTCTCCCTAAATTCTTGCAGTCACACAACAGAACGTTTTGGTGTTATCATTGACTTATACACCTAAAAAAATATTTTGTGAAAGTTGTTTGAAAGCGGAGCGAATTGAGAAACATTTTCTGAAACGTTTCGTATTTTCTTACTGACTTTGCTATTTTGCTATACGTATAGTATACTCAAAACAGTTATTTTTGTATTGTAACTTGCTTTGATCTATCCTATAAACAAGTCCTATCGTTGATGGAACCTTTTTAGGATAAAAATACATTTAACTTGAAAGGGGAACTTTCTCCCTAAATTCATGCAGTCACACAACAGAACGTTTTGGTGTTATCATTGCCCTACTTATACACCTAAAAAAATATTTTGTGAAAGGTGTTTGAAAGCGGAGCGAATTGAGAAACATTTTCTGAAACGTTTCGTATTTTCTTACTGACTTTGCTATTTTGCTATACGTATAGTATACTCAAAACAGTGAGGTGTCAATGAGAATAAAAAAATAAAATGTGGCTGTATTGATGTGTGATTGTATTTTGTAAGTACTCTGCTTGCGTGTGTGTTGTGGTGTGTTTGATGTCAATGTACGAATGCATTGTATAATATTAAAATAGCATGTATGTATAATATTAACATTTTCTCTCGTCTTGAAAGTCTCCATTTGCAAATCCGCACTACGTTATTCGTTATTAGGTTTTATGATAAAGAGTCGTATTAGTAATGTAGGACGGTATATACTATTAACTTTCCATGTTAGGATATTTTGTCGTTCATCCTTGACTTGACGAAGCTTATCATCTTTTTTCTTATGTATTCATTTGATTATGTTATCGATACGAAGGTGAAGGGTCAGTTGCATTCTGGTGTGCCAATATTTTGTAAAAAGCGTTAATTTTTATAAGATATTGGTTTCTCTTAACATATTAAGTTAACATGTATTTAAAATAAGTCTTTTTAACTTTTTTTGTAACGGTGGTGGTGTGTTGAAATTTGATTACACTTAACTTCTTTTGCATCAAGCTAATAATAATAATTATGCAGTTTATTTGGTACATCTATGTAGGATAAAATTTCGGAATAGCTCATGTTATCACACGGTATGATATTAACATACGTTAGATAGATTTTTCACTGTACATCTATTTGATGATTGAGTGTCTTGTTTTTCTGCCTGATGATGAAAAATTTAAATACAAAAAAGAAAAAACAGTGCACCATTATGATGACCTTTTAGTCCCTATCATTAACATTAATGACACAATGAACTTTGCAAAACTGATAACCATCCCATGAAGTCATAAATACAAAATTTAAAAAAAAACATTACTCTGTCCTGTAAATGATAGCAGAGTACATGCTACAATTTTGGCAAATGTAGATAAATAAATAAACTTTTAACCTTTTTCTCGTCTCAAGAGTATCTGTATCACTCTCACTCTCTCTAGACAAAGAAAACAATGTCAGGTATGTACAGTATGACTGTACAGTAAACCTTTTATCGAAATGATAACAGACTTGAAGACTGATCGTGTCAGACGAGAAGTTTCCTATTTAAAATTAGTTCCATTAAATGTTTATTGAAAATAGTAGGTAACACAAGTTGACGATTATCCACTCCAGCCAACTACAAAATTTCCAAGTCTTAAACATTAAGTGAAATTATTTTTTATTGGCTCTTTGAAACCGCATTTTAGTGGTTTTGGTTTTTTGCATTACAAATTTAAGATAAACATGACCTATCCATTTATATCACTTTTTAGTGTTTTCTGCTCCTTCCTGCAGTTAAAAAACGTAAGCTTGAATTTCAGAACGAATAGTCCAAGTGAGTCAGTACAAATCAAAGAGACACAAGACTGAATGACTTGACGATTATGCTTAACACAGAAAAAATGTAAAGCATTTAGTTTGCTTGATGAAAAGTGACGAATTTGGAAGCAAAGAGTTTTTCGGGATTGTTACCAAATTTGAGCTAACGATTTACGAAGGTTATTCATATTTCATTATTTATACGTTTATGGTTTTTGCATTATTGCAGAGCAGTAATGATGGCCAAAGTCATTTCATTAAATTGGCTGTCTTTTAATTGCATTACATAGTTGGAAAAAAGTTTGTTATTATAAAATATCCCAAACCCAAGAATGTGCATTCTAGTACATATTTCACTTTTGCAAAATAATTTACAAATTACATAAGCTAAGCAGGGGTGGCAGTTTTGGTCAAAGTGTTTAGGATTTCAGCTCACTTACTCGAAATTCTGGGCACAGTTAAAAAGTCCAGGGTTAATTTAAAATTTTCACGGTCACGATATCAATGCTGAATGATAAAAAAGTTAGGCTCAATGGTTAACTAATTTACCTATCCGAATTGGATCATTGCAATAAACATTACAAATGCACTAATAAAAATTATTATTCTTTTTCGCTCAAATGATGCATGACAGTAAGATTTATAAAACCATTCATTACTTTTACTCGTTTCATAATTTTTTTCTTCTTTAGCAGCTTCCGTTTCCATATATGTAGTAATTTCTGCCGACAAAATAGTACTTACAATATTTTGTGTCGCTCCGTACCTGAAACAAGAATTGAGATGTTTAGAATCATTAAGTTTGTTACAGGATGAATTGCATACTCGAATTTCCGTTGTGTTGTTGTATGTTCTCTAGATTTTATCCCCCAATTGACATCTCTGATAAAATTCTAAAAGCCACATACAAAATTAATAAAATATTGGGCATTATATCGTTGGAAAATACGGATTTCAGACGGGAAAAGTAAACTTTCATGTCTGAATGTAAGGTCCACAACTGGAAGTAGGTTTTGGTTTGATAACGGAAAGCTTATTTGAACGTCACATATTTTGCTAGAAGCAAAAATAATATATAATAAAAGTCGTTTTAGGTATTTAAATTACATAGCCATAAAAATAAATTTCCTTTTAGTTTACCGTTGAAAAGATTGTGCCCGTTCCAGTGGGAAGAGAGAATATGATTAACTTCGTGTAAGTACGGAGTACTTATTGTATTATATATTTATATACTCTTGAGTACGTTATTTAAGGCATATTGTTGAAAGTGACGAACTCGTATTCTGCCATAGGGGGATGTAAATGTAATTATTATAACAGAGAGGATTGCAAATGGAGACTGGAAATTTGATCAAGATAACTAAATCTCCCATCTTATTTCCTGTGCATAGTATTGTCACTCTTTTTAAATTAAACTAAATTGTACTCTGGACTAGCTAATTTATTCACTTGTCAAGTTTGTATGCGCATTGAGCATTGTATGAATTCTCATCATGACGGCCTTCGTCCTCGTCGTTCTCGAATGAATGTACGTAATGTAACGAACTTACGGTTGAATGATAATAATCTAATAATGACTGTCTATAAAATAGCTTTTTGCGCTGAAATCTAATTACCTGTATCACGTTCGCTGTTTACTTGTATTTCGCACTAGTTTGAAGAATCAGTAATTGTACTGTACACTAATGAATATATGGTATTTTTTGCGTTGGCGTGTTGTGAGCCTCGTTCGTTCGTTTGTAACTTCCACTCTTTACAAATCATACTTAAGTTATGCATCGAAAGTTGCTACAAAAAATGGGCAAACCTCGTGTAAAATTGTTGTTGTTGTTATTGCACCAAATGGAAAAGAGGTCCATCAATCTTTAAGGCTATTTCGTATGGAAGCTTTAAAGAAAATTACAGCTGGTACGTTGGAGCAATCATCATCAATGGTAAATTTAAAACGTCTTCCCATGCTTGGGATGTACAAAACAAATGTCAAGAAATGTTTACAAACGTTATTAATTATTGCTATAAAAATTAGAAAATAATAACCAGGTATGATTCACCAGCTATGTATGAATTTCACCGTAGTACCCATCCTGATATATACAGAATTAACAATTACGATATTTGCTGGAATAGTAGGTTGAAGCACCGTATAATATAATTGCGCACGCACGTCCGTGCAACTTACTTTAGATCAACGTGATACCATGTTGTTGGTGTTATTTGACTTCTCGTCACGATTTTGTTCTTATACATACTTACACCACTGAATGCAAGTGCATCATTTATTATTATACCGGTAATTAATTGCTTAATTGTGCTAAATCTATAAAATTATCACAGTAGTAGTTTTAATTACAATATTGAATCCACTCTCACTATTCTTACACGTAAAGTCGGTACACTAGTCGATATTGAACAGGTAAATTAACAATAAGAAAAGAATCATTAGTCTCTATACATAAAACAAATGCATGCTTGCTGCTAACCTACCCTTGATTAAAATTTACCAATGAATCAAATCAACACGAATTCTATCTCTAGAAATTAGTTCTAATTGTGCGTACTTTTAGCCGTATTGGATAACTGCTGCACATGTTACATTGTGGAGAAGTTTTCATCATCATATTTTCTCCAATAATTAGTTGCAATGGAATATTTAGTTAAGTAATGTACATTAATTAATCAATCTCTGACATTTATGAATGTGTTCGAAGAAATCATTATATCGGCAGACTGCCACTTTCTCTATCCATTTTTCTAATTATTTGATTGAAGTAAGCGCACCACATCTTATCTTCTTGTGGGTTATACATGTGCGAAATTTGACATTGACTTAAAAGACGGTATTATCGTCGTGTCGAGTATGATAGTTTATACGATACGTCTAAAATGTGTGGGTAGAAATCGACATAGGTAGGTAGAAATGAGGAAATGTAATTTGTAAAATTGGAGTTTTCTCATGATAAGTACTTATGTTCTTCTGTAGTAAAGATTAAATTATTCTTGTTTTTATGTAGTAAGGTAAAAGAACTGTAGTAATATCTAGTGCATTTATATACAATTTCATTTTTAATACGTAACAATAATATTCTACGTTTATACGTATAATTATTGAAAACGAGTATCAATCGTTATTGTACACGTATTTGTGGTTAATGGTTTGTTAGATATTAAACAATTGTTTTTTAATAAAACCCAAATTGTCTAAACTTATACGATTATTTTAATTGATACAAATTAATACTATCAACTGCATACAAGAAACCTTAATGTTCGAAATGTCTCAGGTGTTTGTTACAACAAGCATATGTCATATGTCTATTAAAACATAATATCTAGATAGACGATGTAGGATAAAACGAATATTTGTTTTAATAATGACAACAAAATCTACGGGACACATTAATGTTCGAAATGTCTCAGGTGTTTGTTACAACAAGCATATGTCATATGTCTATTAAAACATAATATCTAGATAGACGATGTAGGATAAAACGAATATTTGTTTTAATAATGACACAACAAAATCTACGGGACACACTTGGTAAAAAAGTGCTCGTATTGACTGTTGGGAAGTTGTTGATGTGTTTTAAGAAAGTATCGTTGTTCGTCTTTAGTGAATTTATTAAGAGTTAAGTGTATACCTACTTGCATTCATATTCTCTACAAATACAAAGCATGTCTGGTAAATCCGTTTATAATTGTTAGCAAGTAGCAATTTGTAAAGTGTGTTATAAACATATAAACATATTTTAAATTGTATTTAATAAAAATAAGTACAATATACATACATGTGTATGCTATGAAGAAAATCTCTTTAAATACCGATAACCATATATTCTTATTATTGTATGTTCAACATATGTGAAAAAATACTAAAGGATGTGTCCAGAGTCCAGAGAGTAAAAGCATAATTGATTGAATAGGCATTTCTCATCTTATCAATCCTGTCGGTGGTTCTGCAGTACAATATCTGATCACAGGCTGAAACCGGCAGGTAAATGTACACTTCAAGACTACGAAAAACAAGGCACATCGAATAACGTATGGAAATGTCCACTCCAAAAGTAAGAAAGAATGCTAGTTATGGATCATATAATGCAAGTAAGTACAAGTGGAAAGCACAAAGATTGTATTACGTATTCGTTTCACACGTAGGCGTTTGGACTAATTCACAAACACATGTCAAAATACAAAACGTACAGAAAGTCTGTACTGCCATTGTGTTACATACAGCAAACATTACAAAAGCGTGCATACACGTCTTTTACTTTCATTTCAAACGTACTTATATAAGCACAAAAATATTCTCTATCATCACATCAACTGCTTGAAAACCTTGTCTGGTAATATGTGCATCAATAGTGAAAAAACTCTGTAGTAGACCTTTACAAGTGGAAAGCACAAAGATTGTATTACGTATTCGTTTCACACGTAGGCGTTTGGACTAATTCACAAACACATGTCAAAATACAAAACGTACAGAAAGTCTATACTGCCATTGTGTTACATACAGCAAACATTACAAAAGCGTGCATACACGTCTTTTTCTTTCATTTCAAACGTACGTAGATAAGCACAAAAATAATCTCTATCATCACATCAACTGCTTGAAAACCTTGTCTGGTAATATGTGCATCAATAGTGAAAAAACTCTGTAGTAGACCTTCTATGCACAATGTAAACATTGCGTAGCACACTGTCATTCATTATAAACGTTCCTGGATACTGATAAAATTATAGCGTTCACATCAACTCTTTCACTAGTAAGACATTCTACCTTCAACTTCAACTTTTAGGCAAAAAAACAAACTTTCATGATGTTTTAATTGCGTTGGATAGGGTTGCAAAGAATAGGTGAAAATTTCTTAAGTTGTTTTAAAGTTTTTTTTGTCGTTTAACAATGAGCAAATGTTATTCAAGTTTGTTGGTTGAATTTTTTATTTTCTTTCCCAATGAAAATCCATTAGCAAGTCTTTGCATCCCTTTTATATTTTTTATAGTATAAACAAAGCACACAAATACAACAGACAACGGTATATGTATGAATCATTTACATTGCAAAGTACTTCACTTGTGAGGTTATATGTTATGTGAGTAAAGTAGCAAATAAAAATTTAGTCATGTATGTTTCGTATCCAATAACCTTAAAGTTTTGATGGTCTATGATGCATTTCTCCAAAAGCCCCGGATGAGAAATATCTATAAAACAATGCATAAAAATGTGTAGTTGAAAGGACGATTGAAGGAGAAAAGTGGAAAGAATGCATTCTCTTTGAGAAAAAAGAAGGAGGATAAGAAGGAGTGATTCTTTTGCATTAAATGATTTCTGAAAATGTTTTACATTGTTATTCCTTCGAATTTATTATTCCACAGTGGTTATTGTCTTCGTTGTTGTAGTGCACGTAGCTGTAGCTTTTTCTGCTGTTCTTGTGAAGTAAACGATTTCTGAAAATGTTTTACATTGTTATTCCTTCGAATTTATTATTCCACAGTGGTTATTGTCTTCGTTGTTGTAGTGCACGTAGCTGTAGCTTTTTCTGCTGTTCTTGTGAAGTTTTAAAGAAGGGAAAATGTGTAATAATGGTTTAAAATGGCTGCCTTGAAGCCATAAAGAGGTTGAAAAGGTATAAAAAGAATTGTTCGACAGCGCACAGTGTAATAACCATATCATCGTAAACTGACATGAGACTCGTCTGAAAAATATATGCCGGTGTGGCTTTTGGCTTGGTGGCTCTTTCCACATTCATTTATTTTTTGAAATGACGGGTAAGTGCTGTTTTTCTTGAACTGCTGCATTGCCAGCATTGCATACATTGTTGTTTTGTCTCTTGGCGTCTTGTCCATATGCTCTAACCTCCTTTGCGTGCCCTGTCTGCTTTCAACAGTTTGTATACGTTCAACGTTGTATGAAAAGTTTTAATGACGGAGATGTAAACGTGAGTACATGCTTTTTCTAAAGTATTGTATGAAAATTATGATGAGGATGATGATAAAGTTACACTTAACATAAAATGTTGCATTGGTAGCTTATGTAGTAGTGTGCAGTAATGCTACCCTGGACAGGCAATAAATTATCACTGAAGGCTTTTTCCATTTTTACTATAAAAAAAGAAGTCTTATTACCTATCATAATCATGCATACAAGCAACTTTTTTGCTCATTTCACTGCACTTTGCTCACCAACATCCATCTCAATCCAACAAATTCTCAGACCCTATCACTACGTCATTTAACCAGTGCCGCTATTTATGTATAATGTTTAGCGTTGACACAATGTAGATCATAAAACCATTTTTGGTACAGACTTCTTGGTGGTATACTCTTCATCAGTTTTGGTAAATATTTTTGGTTAAAAGAAGAAAGTACGAAAAATGAAATGGGCTAGGTTGTCTTCTCAACATCAAGACGTAAAGGTCGTGTCCAGTTCCAACTTATCAACTCTTCTTTCAAACTTTCGGCATGCAACAACGCTATTACCGTTTCATTTTCGTAGATGATGTGGATTCGATAACGTCAAGGTGTAGCAAATTACCAATTCCAATGTATACCTGCGTACCACAAGAAGTACAAAATATTAAACAGGTAACGTCTCTGGAATCTCCGAAGGAATATCATACCACAACAAGAAAATACTAAACTAGAAGGGTATGTGTACAACTACTGAAAAAGTCAACCCCCACCGAACTTTTACGAGGAGTGTCAAAGGAGTTTTAATCATTTTGGGTCAAGCAAAACTTTATAACTATGCATTATTTATCTGTATACCAAGTTTCAGCTATGGTTGTCATTTGAAAAAAAATTGTGACCCCCTGCTGACCCTCAGGGGGTAGACGCCAAACCCCCATCTTCGAACTCATAAAAGCTATTGACCATATCTATGGATTGGCGAAAACAGAATTTTAAAATTCCTTTGCGTTCAAAAGTTATCGAGCGAACAAACCGACAGACAAACACACACGCGCGCAGACAGACAGACAGGAAGACAATCTCATTAACTACTGAAGTAAGAATACATACTTTTTCAGTAGTTAATAACGATGATTACACCAGCTATTTCTCATCTACAATGCTTTCCAACGTCCGTCTGTGGGGTTAACCATTTTGGGTCAAGCAAAACTTTATAACTATGCATTATTTATCTGTATACCAAGTTTCAGCTATGGTTGTCATTTGAAAAAAATTTGTGACCCCCTGCTGATCCTCAGGGGGTAGACCCCAAACCCCCATCTTCGAACTCATAAAAGCTATTGACCATATCTATGGATTGGCCAAAACAGAATTTTAAAATTCCTTTGCGTTCAAAAGTTATCGAGCGAACAAACTGACAGACAAACACACACGCAGACAGACAGACAGGAAGACAATCTCATTAACTACTGAAGTATGAATACATACTTTTTCAGTAGTTAATAACGATGATTACACCAGCTATTTCTCATCTACAATGCTTTCCAACGTCCGTCTGACTATATCTAGAAATATGTGGGAGGGAAAAGAATGAAAAGTGTAAAATTAGATGATAACATGTATTTTGTACACAAACAGTGTTTGTTTCTCCAGCAGCGCGGCGCGGTGAAGCGCAAGTCCTGTTTTGAATGCGTGGTTCTGGTTTTTCTCCACAATTTTCATATAATGAATGATTCTGGTCAGGTTTTCCCTTATTATCGGACTGGATACAAGCATAATGCACAATCTTCACACATGTGCATTTATGTAATACACATACACGATACCCCCAAATCACGAACATAAATCTTTGCAAACGCCGAATCCTAATTTTTATCCCAGAAAATTGGACATCACAAGCACAACGCATCCTCGCAGAGGTGTATATTTTGTTTATCCTTAAAGCTCATTTTATGCAGCAGCACGACTTGCAGGTTATGAAAATTGTATGACAAGAAGGGGAAAGAAGAAGAAAAAAGCTGCTCTCATTTCGATCCCAGTGCATTGCATGTTTATCAACTAATGTTTTGGCATTATAACTAGTTTGATTTCTTTACCAACAGACTCGCATAAAGCGCATAGATATTTTTTTCTTGTCTCAATACATCCCGATGCATCTATTCCACTATCCCATATTATTCATGACGAGGCAAGGCCTACAGACCCACAAACATACATTTATTATATTACTATACTATTATTATGATTATCTTCGCTAACGAAGTGAGGACGAAGGAAACACAAATCTGCATTAGGCAACAGAACGACTTCCATGAGGCTGGAAAACTTGACGTGGACATGGCGCAACCGACTTCTCAAATTCTCTCTTCCCCTCCTTACATCCAGGTTTGTTCATTTTTTACCTGAAGGTTATTGAGAATGAAATTAAACCTTTACGAGTTTCACTTGCTTTTTTAGACTAGTGGGCATTCTTTCTGGAGAAAAGCCTGCTGAGGCTGAGATGGTGGTGGGGGGATTGGATATTTTGACGGTCGTATTATTATTCATGATGATGAATAAATACACCAGCATAGAAAATATAGAACACAGAACACACCTTCCACTTACGCAAGTTGTTTAATCAGAATCTGGCTTGGCTTCATTCCATACGTTTACTTGTATTACCACCACTACTGCTGCTGGCGCTGGCATTGAAGATGCTCTGGACAACAACGACGAGGAGGCAAATTTATGGTACTTGTCGAGTGACAGGGTATGTAGCCTGTTTATCCAGATAAGCTGTGCTCTTCGCTTTTCTTGTGTACTGATTGGGGTTGCTAATAAACGTAGCTATTTTTCATTTATGTTTCTAAGCAGGCTTGCATTCGCATGCTTTACGAACTGTTGTTACATTTTTTATAAATATGAATAGTTGAGAAAAAAAAACTTGCTTTGCTTCTTTCAATGTCAAACTTGCAAAGCAACAGCAGCAGTTGTTATTATTATTGTTGTTTTTATGCGCTTCTCTCCGTCGAAGGCTGACGCATCAGTTTCTCATTTTTTGCTTAATTTTCTGCCTACTTGTATCTCCCACTCCTATACTTTCCACACCGTCGTCGTCTTGAATAATCTCGTCTTCCGACATGACTTTCGTTTGACAGTGGATGTTGCTAACCCAGTTTTACAATCCATCCATGCATACTTTAAGTTCATCGTAGACGAGTATCAAACCACAAAAACCCCCTTACCCACAGCTCCGTTGTTGCTGCGTCATTATCATTTACTGACTCTCAGTATAATGCCCAGCATTATCAAAAGAGTGCACATGTTGTAGATGGACTACATATATATAAAAATGTGTGCAACAAGAAAAAAAAAGTTTTCCTTCCTCTCATATGCTTCCAGTTTGACATACTGATCGTGATGGAGAGAGAGCTTCAGGTTTAACATTCATTTAATTCAAGGTCATAAACAATCTAAAGACGAAAAAGAAAAAAAATCCTGTCCAGTTTTATTTTCATCAACATCAACAACACCATCTTGGTCGTCATTATTCTGTTTACCAACAAAGACCATCAGCAAAAAATAACATTAGCATTCTAAATTCAGCCATCCAGAGACGAGCACCAAGACTAAAATTGTGATATAAGAATAATAACGACGTAGATAATGTGGTGATGTTAATGGGTATTACTCTGGCAAACCTTTTTCTTGCTCCTTCGTCTCTCCGAGACCTGAGCTATTTGCCGCGGAAAAAATAGCCGGTTTGACTGAAGTATAAACTAATGTGTATGTTCTCCAGCAAAATGACTGAACATTTTTCCTACACAGATACACACACACACACACAAATAAACACCTTGTAAAGTTCTCAAGTTAGAAACGAATGCAACACTCTCAAACACCACATTGTTTGCGTACCACTTGACTGACTTTAGTCGTATCATTATATTGTACTTACATAACAGTATTATCATATAATGGAGAACAGAGCTCACATCACATTCTACAACGAAGCAAAATAAATGACTTCTTTGTACATGTAAATAAAAACACTCTCATTCAATT
>JAHZNB010000435.1:0-16767 GCA_027744295.1 Callyntrura guangdongensis | reverse complement strand
GCAAAGAAAGATTGTGTTTTTAGAGAAAAACAACATTACATGATCGATCACTCTCTTTTGTGTCAAAACGAAAGAAATTCTGTGTCAACCCTGGCCTACACTCATACGCCGATCAGATCAGTTACATAGAAGTTGCCTACATAAAAAAAATATGCATATAGCAAGAAGCATACTTACATATATGCGGGATGACTTTTTTTTACTAGTTTTGTATTTCGAGCGATTGCTTCGTTACACAGAGAGATAATTTAATGATGATATACTAATCTATTCGTTCATAATTAATAAATATTATATATATACTAACGGCGACGTAGAAGAGGAGACGATCACATTTTTAAAATCAAATAATGTATAATCCTCTTTAATCCTAATAATAAAATATAATGTATGTTAGCATTTAATTTACGACCCAACAAAGCACTAAAATAAGTGAATAAGTTGAAATATCTGTTGATGAGATCGAGTTCAAATTGGAAACTTCTGGATTCCTCCGTCATATATTTACCCTGTCTCCATATATCTCTGTCTCTAGAGTCTCTCCTCTCTCTGAGTGTACGCGCATGTAGTATGTGAAATTAAACATTTATTATTAAAAATAAAAATATAGCATTTTCAGCTTGCTGTACTACTCACTGTCTCTCTCCCTCTCAGATTGATGATAATATTTTATTTCGTTGACAAGACAAGAGATACGATGACTCCGCGTCTCTACGTACGTATGTTTGTACTAAAACATGCATGTTTCAATCATCGTAAAAATGCTCTTTTTTATCTCTACATTTTGTAAGACACACGAAAATACAATTATATATTCTTCGCTTTGTCGATAATTGAAAAGACAATAATCAGTGACAAGATTTTTTAACGCTGAGCAGAGAGAAGTCATCGTTGTCACTATACCAGTGAGAGAGAGGCAACTGAGGCAAGGCGACTAAATATGAACAAAGCTCTCCAACAATCCTGTGTAGTAACCAAGCATGTTTCAAAAATTCTTATGAGGATGCGTATAGCCAAAGACGACATCGATACTCGTCTTCATTTCAATAAAAGAAAGGAGACAGGAAAGTAAAAAATGAAGTGAAGTAAAAGAAAAAACGTGAACCAGCAAGAGCCACCCCTGTTGTTCCAAATCAGGATGAGATGCGGTGTATATAATATGTTAAGCAGTCGCATTTTATATATTATGTATTGTATGACGGTGATGATGATCATGATCAACATGTTATCAAGTTGGGCAGCCACTCAAGTATTATTATTACTACGTGACCTTACTATACGCATGTAGTACAAAAGTTAGCAACAAGCGACTACTACTATATGCAGGAATTCTACATGAGCTTTGAAATTATTACTCACAACAACCAAGAAGAACCCACTCTCTGTGTAAACTTGCCTCTTTGTCATTATTCTTCTTCAGCTTTATAACTGTGCGTTGTTAAGCCTGTTGGGTTTAAAATAATAATGCATTTTGGAGATTAGCATTAAAGAGAAGTATTCCTTCATCTTGCTTCATCCCCAAATATCTTTAGTCTTCTGAGTAGCAACCGTGAGTGTATTATTGTTCGGTATTACTCATGCTTCTTATCCTTAGCCTCTCTCAGTCCTCGAGTTCTCATCATCACCATCAGCAGCAGCAGGAGAGAATCAAGACAAAATACTGGAGCTGACTAGTTGGAGTATATTTATACAGCAAAATCAAGTAGCTTATACGTGAGTCAATAAAGTCCAATGGTACAGTAAAAATACACATGGACATAAACAACTTGTGTTTTTCACAGTTAAGCAAGAAAATCATAAATTACCTTAAGCATCATAAGTCTTTGCTATATATAGGTTTCATACACCAGTAGTGCACGCACACACATATCAGAGCAGTTAACGTATATATGCAGGCACACATGAATAATATGTCACCCAGTGCCATCCTAATACTACCACATACCTATGACATACTGTGACATATGAGAAAACTTTTTATTTGTTATAGTTATTTTTGTAACATGTGTGGCATGATTGACTGACCAGCAGCTACTTACTTGAAAATTGTTTTTTACTTAGTCTCTTGAGGTGCCTGATTACAGAGAGAGGCGTATGTGTATAGAAAGTATATGCACAGAGAGATTATATTTGTGACCATCGTGTGACTGCGGGGAAGCAATCAAACAACAGCTACAAAGATCTATTTAAGGACGGCCGTGTCAGGCTTTACTCTTCAGTTCATTAGTCTTCCGGGACAAAGCAAGTCACTTGCTCAAATCCGCTAAAAAGTTGCGGTCGGATACCGCCAGCTTGAAAAGACGACGTGCTAATGAGTTTTTTTTTACAAAGCGTAGTTAATTACAATCAATTCTTTAACGTACTACCAATTGCCACTTGGGGCACGGACAGAGAACACAGTTAACGACTACCCGTTTAAATTTTGGGAACCTGTTGGATTTCTTTGATAGAAGAAAACCGGTGAAGAATATTGTAGCGCTGGTTGTTTATACATATTCAGTATATTAACTGTGTGAAATCATTAAAAGTTTTTTGTGTGTGTGTAAGTTATACTATTGAAGTGTGTTGGATTCACGCAATTATTGCAAACAAGTTTCATATATATCCAAGTTGTCGCAAATAAGGAAGCCATTCAACTTCTCAGTTGCCAACCAAGTTTTCTCTTCGTTGTTACTTGTCGCTACAAAGGCAGCACAACTAAAGTGTCCCATTGTTAACATTTCGATGGCCTAAGCAAGCCGATAAGAAAGAGTGCAAAACCTATTTGAAGGGTTTTCACACAAACACACACAAGCATATATATATATCTTGTGCAGAAGCAACAGCCAAACAGCACAACAGTATTTGTGCAACAGTGAGGAGAGTGATCCATATTTTCCAATAAGTAAGGAACTACAACAACAAATCAACTTTATCATAATGATGGACTCTGAACCTACTACTGAGATCACCGTTTACGACGAGTTTGGGGTAAGAAGAAACATATTTTGACGACGTTATTTTTTATAAATAAAAAATGGGCAAATTACAATGTAATCTAGATACACAAACTGACTTTTAACCTAACCCTCTTCCTCTCTGGTTATCGGAGATGTTCAATGTTGTTTTTCCTCTTTTGATTTGCTTCAAGTCGTTTCTTCTCACTCTGTCTTTCATTTGACCTGAATCCCATTAAGTGCGCTTAGTTTTACACATAGAAACACTTTAAAAAGACAGCAAATCTTGCAGAGTAGAATGCTACCAACAAACTGACTTATCAAACCGAGTTGCCAAATTCAAGAATTTTATAAAAAGAGAAAAGAAGAAGAAAAAAATAAAGCGAAGCAAGACAAGCAAACAATCGTACAATCATATATTATGCACAGCATGTAAAAAAATTGCAAAATGTTGCAACAACTTCAAAATGGTTTACCCGACCAACTTGCTCATTTGTCGGCCAAAATAGCGTAGCGAGCTTGCTATTTGCTATCGTTGTTACCCGAATTAAAGCAGTCATGAACTCTAATCTTAGAAGCTCGAAACTTGCGTGACAGGTTGCAAAGAATCATATTAAAGCCCATGTGCGAATTTCGATAACGCTTGTGTATTTATAGAGTGATATATTTTTTTCATTGTAGCATTGGATAATCCTGGACGTGTGTGAGCCAGTGACTATCACAGCAAAGGAAGGATTTGGAAGAAGCCACTCGTTTACTTCGTACCTGATAAGAATTGAGGTAGGTACATCTTTATGTGATACATTTGACATTTTTATGAGCTTGTGTCGAAAAAATGTCGATGACAAAATGAGATTATACATAATGCTTTCATAAGATCCATTCTTATGCATGTAATCGTATCTTATAACATGTTTGACATGGTCGCAAATAACTGGACCTGTCATTTCTTTACGTGCTCCCAAATGTTAAACGTTAAACTGGAGTTTTCTGCATTGTAGTCGACAAACTTTGCCCTCTGAAAGATAGAGCTGTGTAGCTATATAGACCGTTTGTTCTTTTGTTTTTAGACCAACCATTATGGTTTCGGGAAACCTGTTTCCGCTGTGAGAAGGAGATATTCAGAATTCTGCTGGTTAAGGGCAATGCTCCAGCGACACCATCCTAATGTGTGAGTATAATACACTTATTTGTTATATGTAACTGATAACAAATTAAATCTAACGGTGTAGATAACGATAATGGTGTGAAATTGGGACGCTGGAAGGATAAAAACAGGATTTTATGTGTTTTAATTTGTTTCATTGCCACAGGCCATTGCCATCCCTTCCACCGAAGAAGTATTTAAACATGGTTCGCTTCACCCCACGAATCATTGAAATCAGGAGAGCTGGTCTTTCCCGATTTTTGGAATTGTAAGTATTCAATAGTAACACTGTAATTGGTTAGGTTATCATTAATTTGATTAAAACGTTCGTGATGTTAAGAGTGCACGTGCTCCTGTATTTCAGATTGCTCGCATCACCCATCTTGATTCGAGACTCTGTCCTCCACCTCTTTATCCAGACTGACCTTTCGATTGGGGAAATGGAGGAAAAACTTAATGAAAGACTTACATTCAGTGTTGATTCCAACAGCTCAGATGTTGGTATGGGCAGACAAATGTATCGCCCCATGCCGAGAACTAATAATACCATCACCAATCTTGCCAGTACACACGCTACCGATCCTACCACAACAGGTGTTCCCAATACCACTAGCTCAACAAATCCTGCACCACAGTTTGTGCGTAGCTACTCGCTTGCTTCATCGGGAAGTGACTCTGCTGGGACGTAAGTATATTCAATTTATTTTTCATTTGTATTTCTTCCTATCTCGGTGTCATATCGTACGGTCACCAGGAGAAATTTTCTGTTCATCTCTGCAAACACTTTTGCTTTATCGTCATTTTTCTCTTTTCTTTTCTATTCAAGCAGGACTTCTGGTGAACTACCATCCATTAACTCTTCTGCAGGCACCGATCAGTCCTCTTCCACTTTTTTTCGCAAGTCGAGATTAATGCCTGAGTCTGTCAGCCAACTCCTCATGTTTAACTGCCCCTAAGATCCAATGGCAGAAAAAAAACGCACGGCTTCCGTAACCTGACTCCGAAGCTAGAGAGGCTCCCTACCACAGCCATACAACTACAACGCTCGCCCTTTGTTCGTGTTGCTGCGAGTGCTGACAAGTTACACATCACATCATCATCATCACATTGTACATACTTTGTACGTTTCATGTACATAGCAATAAAACGTAATAACGTAATAAGCGCAACCCATTAAAAGACGACAAAAGGATGGATGAAGACAATATAATATGCTGACGACAGATGCAGATGACCATAGTTCAGGAAAAGAAATGAATGAGGAACTCTAAGTGAATTTAGACGCTCTCTGGGTTATCATCATCATCACCATCTTTGGCATTGCATTAATATATTCTGCACTAAATGCAGTAAAACTAAATTTAATCCTCAGTAACTTTAGATAGATCACAATAGATCATTTTGTAAAAAAATCTGATGTGCTGAATTTGAGAACTGTGAGTGACATAAATTCAGAATGACGCACTTGTGAATACACTTCATATTAAAAATTAAAAAGCAAGTTGGGATACGTCTATCATGCATGAAACAAAAATGCGTAATTTTCCCCCAGTAAATTCTCGCTTTCCTTTGCGCTTCACAGTTTTCAAACTCACACTCAAAGTCTTGTTCATACTTAGTCACGTTACTCAAGTTCGGAGTTAGTTTTCCGCGTGTAGTAGTGTTAATAGATTCGTGTTAATAATTATTATTTATACAAGGATTCAAATTTTTTCCTTTTATGATAAAAAAAATGGAATGAATTTCCGCTCAGGTACGAAGTTGAGCTTTGTACATTTGTTTATAAAAAAAGAAAAGGCTGAAATTTCATCTGCTTACTCCACGAATGGGTTCCAATTGAGTGTCGCCAATGAAAGAAATTAGGATTATCATGCTGATTTCACTTTTTACTTCTTGAAAGTCGTACGTCCAACAGCCCAACTAATCTTGTCACCTTGTCGGAACATTTGATTATGTTTTCATGTCAAATACTTACTCAGCACAGATTTTACTTTTGGTTTTTGTTGATAATAATGCTGAATTTGATATTTCGTAGCAGTAGAGTAGTAACATCAGCAAAGTGACAAAATTATCTATGTACACTTTTATCGGGAACAGCGCCGTCATTATGTCATTTACGTTTCGGGAAGTAGAACTCTCGTTTTTCTATACTACTTAGTACTTACTACACACTTTTGAAAATGTTTTGTATTATATGTATTATATTTAACTACGTAGAAAAAGTGATGTAATTCACTCAATAATATTTCATTATTTAAAAGTGTGTGTGTATAATGTGCGTGTTTAATTACTCATTGAGACATGGTTGACGGTGGGAGACGACATATTTCTGTCATTCTTGTTGGTGACCTTTCACCGCGAGAACCAGAAAGAACGACACACAATACAATTTTTGTTCGTGTATAGTGTTTAAGACAATTCCTGATAAACGCCTGCTTTTCGAATATTAAGTTACAGCGACATCATCGGAGACTTGTAATGTTAGTATACTTACCTTCCACACCTATAAAACATAATATATATTTCACACATAGAGTAATTGTCACAAAGAAAGTGTCTTGTCAATATTAAGAGATTATGTACTTAAAATATGTTATAGTTATAATATATATTAACTTCGACGTTGTTTTAGGATGCCCCGTTCTTTGATTATTTACTATTTGTGTACAGTTTTATACACTTTACATTCACTTATTATTACTAATATTATTATTATTATTGTTACTTACTGATAATGTGCAAGGAAGGTATATATTACGCATTGTACATACAATAATGTGTCAGTGTTAAAAAATGTTGTGCTGTTTAAATAAGTACATTAGTATTAAATGTAATTTCCGAGTTACGGAACGGCTAGAGATTTTTTTGTAGAAAACGCTATGTAATTACTAAACGTCGTCATAACTGAAGGATTTATTGTGATCACTACTGTAAAAACAGTGTAAGAAAACTTTTTGTTGTTTAATGTATATCATAAAGTGAGTTATGTTAATATGATTGTACTATTATGATTAATATGATATATATTAATTAATACTTCACATGCCTCTCATTTGTTATTAAAGATTTATACAGTAAAACGTACAACGGAGTTAATGCAAGTACCATTATTTTGTTCCACATTTTTGTCTTTAAAAGCGTTTCGGCAAACATGTCACTGTCACTCTACATAATATGTCTTTCCTCATGTTCCTTGGATTTTGTCTTTGGGGCGACGTGATACTTATCCTTATCATCGTACCGTTTAGCTTATTAAAATAACTTGCCACATTCATTTGCCAATACTTTCACAGGTAAATCGGTAAATCTCTAGTACGAAATCTCTTGCTTTCCAAAATGTTAACTGCTATATGCACACGGGAGATAACGTTAACTTATGTAAGTATTTAATGTCATTTTTATTGCGAAAAAAGACAAATCCTAAAAAGATACCCGGGCGTTCACCTGTTTTTATATAGTTAATACAATTTAAAAAGTCATTGTTTCACGGCTAGGTAATAGCTTACCTGGTAGAGAAAGTGGCGCATAGTTTAAAGAAATGCAATTTAATTATTTATTTGACTTGCATACCACATACCGTGTTGTTTCAAATTGCCCCAGTGCATAGTGCATCACCGATTTCTGTTTTTGCGCTATACCCGCAAATATAGTGAAAATCCTCTAAAATTGTCATTTTTAATTACTGCCACCTATTTGCAAACCGGGAACAGCGTTGCTAAATTGCTAAAACGTGATTTATGATTACATTTTTAGATAAAAGTGAGATGTATAGGTGACAATACCTGTCATCAAGTTGCATCTTGCATCGCAATGTGCACTTGTTTTATTCAATAGATATATCTATCCCTTATCTCATGCAACCTGCGTTACTCTGGCTCGTAGTAGGCACGCATTTTTTATCTGTGCTCCTATCCCATTTAAAATAATAGTGGATCGTGCCATATGATGACTGAAACACAATGAAATTATTACGTGACAATATCGTGCGAAGATTTTTTGAGGGAATATGATCGTCATTTATTGCGTCCATAAAAAAAGTTGGCAACAGAATGTCCAGCTTACTGGTTCGAACTGCCCCGATCTAGTTTACTAAATAAGACGAAACAACGGGCTTCTTTAGAGAAAAAATCGAAAAGTAAAAATATAGGCAATTGAATTGCCCATCACTTAATCAATATTCTCAGAACAACTAGTCTGACGACGACGATGTTGACGGCGATGGTTGTTTTGTGAATCCCAAATTGAAATAATATATATTTTTTTATTTAACAGCTTTAGGTTAATGAATGTAATCATTTTCTTCATAAAGTACATAAAAATTCACGAATCGAGAAAACTGCATACGAGCAAGGTTGTTTGATTGAAGATGGAACATCTATATCGTCTCGCTGTCGCCAACGATTGACCTTTGCTTCACACAAGTTGGGCTAGGCAAAAAAATTACGATGATAATGAGGATGTTGATCAGTTTCAATCATGTTGGATATTTAATCATGCGACTTGTTCAGCTATAATTTATAATTTTTTACGCTTGTTTTTTTACGAAAAACTTCAAACTTTGTTGAACGCTTACAACTATATATATTTTACGTTTGAATAGAATTTCAAATCTAAAAACAATATCATCCCCGAGAACTTGTTCATTTAGGGACACGTCATATTAGCCAGAGTACGGCTTATTCGAAGAAATAAAGTAACCTAACACGTTTACCAATATGAAAACTGATGACTTTTTTGTTTTATCGTAATTTGTATCCTCATCATTTCATAAAAGCAATTACGATGAAAAGAAAAGATAACGCGAAGAGTCGACAAATAATGAGTTTGCGTATAGTTCACTTGGCATAAACTTACTTCCTCCATTTTTTCCAATTAAAAAACTTCGTTTTGGAGTTTGGACGTTTTCTAGTATATAATCATTTTATACTTTAATAAATCTGAAGCAAAGAAGATTAAGTCATACTTTCAGCAGAATCCTTGAAAGTTTCCTTCAAAATTTCTAGTTTTATGCCTGACGAGGAACCACCAAGATTTACAAAAACGAGAGCATTATCAATTATTATAAAATTAAATAAAAGAGACTATTTTATAAAGTCAGCATTTAGCTAATACGTGACCAGGAATTAATGTAATGAATGGTGTAACGGTTATCAGAGTCAGTCAGCTCAAATTAATCAGTTTTTGACACTAATTACGTCTCATTGATTTCAATTTCAATATGGCTTTCTCAGTAAAACCACACTAAACCGCATTAGTAAGACCAAAAATGAAGATGACGGATGCCTCATAGTCCACCACTGTTAACTTAACTCATGACTATAATGTGCAATTAAAAATGAATTTTATTATGTAATTTTCAATACCCCACACCCCAACTGTATCCTTTGCCGACCAATCTTTTATTACTCACTCGAGACGTGTCGCCATGTTTCCTTTTGTTCCCCCCTCACCTAGCCCCACATTTACTCCTCTTACTAACTGGGATACTAACTGGGGGTTAGTTGTCATATGACTTATGTTAGTCGTTGTAGTCGTCGGCAAAAAGTTTCGTGGCTGGAGCCCCTTGTGAATCATCACGCTGCACTCTAATAAGATCAGTTAAACTTCCGGAAAGTTCGATTAGGGATAATGGTTCCATTGACACATTATTAAAGTTCAATCCGTCTCCATCATGATAAAATATCTTCTGTACATGCGGAGCGAATAAGATGGTTTGTGTTTAAAAATTTTGTTGGAGAAGACAAAAAGTTAAGAAATTACGTCTAAATATTTTGTTATGTATTTAGGTACTTATATGCTTGGATGGAAAATGGAAGTAATGATGAAATGAAGAATTTATTGCACACTCTTACTCTCACTCTCCAATATGCGCATTATGACCATCGATGAATGAAATTTAGTTCTTGAATCTTTTTATGATGAAAGTTTTTAACATTATGTGCTCACAAGTAGTAAGTAACTTGAACCAAAACTGGGTCAATGAAAGTATCGTATGGAAGGAAAAGGTCTACATATTTTGTATAATGTTTTAAGCAAATTTCCAGCAAAACGAAACAAGCGTCAATATTTTTTGTATTTNTTTTAAGCAAATTTCCAGCAAAACGAAACAAGCGTCAATATTTTTTGTATTTATATTCGTTCATTACATCTACATGATTACATTTTCTTTAGATAATTGGAATATTGGGGAAATACATGGTTATGACTTGAGACAGAAGAAATTATCCTCTTTACCGCCTTTTGGCGTAGTTAACTCAAATTTCTGAGGGATGGGATGGGCCATAAAGAAAATTTTTACGCATTACATTGAATATAGGTATCCGTGCCGGAATGAAAAAAATAACAATATATTTGGAAAATTGATTTCATGAAATACATTTGACTTAACGGAGAGACAAGACACTCTTCTGATACCAAGTAAAGGGAATCATGAAATGTAATACATTTCATGTAATTTAAAGTATTAATATACAATACTTACTTATGACACAAAATTAAATTACGACTTATGATTATGAAAACAAATAAGTATAAAAATGCATCACCTCAAAAATAAAGTTTGGCTAGCCTGAAAACAGTAAGAGCGATTAATGTTAAATGCTCTTATGTAATTGACATCCAAAAATGGCAACTAGTGACAAGAGCAGACATGTTTCTAGAAATTACATTATCAAGAAAAACAATATTTTTATTATCCCACGTGCCTGATAACTTTTTGGAATATTTTTGGCTATAAAATTTTAGTTAAAAACATAACCTGGAAAAACAACTTAATTAAGCATGCGTCACAACAGTATGTCACAACAATGACCTCATCATCAGGGAGATCAATGAGCAACTTTGATCAAACAGGTAAATGCAAATGAGTAAACCAATGTCATTTTCATTTTTCCCGTAATATTTCTTCTAATTCGTGTGACTAAATTTGGAAAATAAACTCATCATGACTGCTCATATTAACATTTAACTAGAAATTTGTAATCTTAAACTCGCTGTCGACAATTTTTTCGCGTTTGAAAGCTAGTTCCATTCCAGATTCCATTACGTTGTGTCTGAAAAACAACGTACCTACCCCAGCTCTGATTGAAGGCAAATTAATTAAAATAACATTTAATGGAACACGCAAAACTGCCGCCGACAGATCAGGCAGATAAAAAGAGGCTCCATTTATTTGTACGTCTGTGTCAACAAATTTTATGCTTTTACGCACCAAGAAAGTGTGTTGCAGTAGCGGTGCCGAGAAAAAAATCGTAAAAAAAGAGAAATGAGTAAGAGCTTTGAGTACACACTACAGCGCTTATTATATTTTTTGTGACATGCGCATAATAGGAGTGACAGCCACAATCGTAATGTTTTCATCATCTCTGGCAGCAGCAGCCGCTACATTGAATATTATTATCAAGAAAAAAAAGATGCTTACAATTAATCGTACAATGATGCAGGAAAACCCTGTTAAATACAAACTCATAAAAACGTACCAACGTACGGCTGCAAACGCACATATCGCTGCCCTCTGGGAATGACCCTATGTATTCCATGAAAATTCTCAAGTAATTATATTCAATAAAAGCGAGTAAAAGAAGAAGAGGTTTCAACAGCATCTCATCGTCAAGTGATTTTCAACTTTACATAGATGTAGTGAATGAGCGTGAGTTATGTGTCGCCATCAGATGATGGACGGATAAAGCAGCTTGAAAACTTCTCAGCATTTACTACATTGTTGGCAACATGGCAACGGGTGTATTGGGTAGGTAGATCAATTAAAGATGTTCGTCTTGGTGAAAATGAATCAACGCTTTCATACAGGCGATTAGTAAGAGAAGTCATGCAAAAGTCAAAGAAAAATTATCTGACACGAGCTCTGCCTTTCAAAGAAATTGACGCTTGCTTCGATTATCCAGCGGATGGACAGACATCCTCGGCTGCTTCATTAATTCCTTTTTATCAGCCTAATCGTATAACTCCAAATGTGATAAGTAATGACTTGGACTCGTGTGAATGAGTACTGAGTTTTGCGCTAAATGATGCTACCAAGTAAGCAGACGGATTATGCCACGTAGCGCTCACAGCGGTAGGCAGATAGCGTCAGGCTTTAATCAATATCGTTTAGAGTTGAGAGTGTTAAATCGTCAGTGGTTGCAGTGGTTAAATTGCAGATGGTGGTGTAAGCAATCTACAATTTTTTCCACTACAAATTTTGTTCATCTTTGTTCGGTTCATACATTCATCAGTTGTGGTTAAATTGAACGTAACTTTTAAAGTAGATTTGGTTTTGTGGCATAATAATACTGATTGATGGCAGTAACTTTACTGCGTATATGTAAAACTTACGTGGTATAAAGCAGTTGACAATGAAATGAATGGGTTTTATATTAATTGTCGTATGAATCGTCGTATGAAATAAAATACTGATCGCAGGCGCCATCGGGGCGGCTTCTTGTATTTAACCCAGCTTTTTGGTGGCAGCTACCAGCCTTCACAAAATGATGCCCACAAAACGTTTTTCTTTGCATTTATTAGTTGAGCCACCTTGATCAAAGCGACGGAAACATTTACCGACTGTGTCGTTCGATAACTGGAGTCGGTGCTGATGAAATGCATAAAAGAGGTGAAACGATGCAATTTAATTATTTAATCGTCCTTATTTTGTTGCATAATATTTAGACACGACCGTAGACGTTATCACTGTAGGTTGATATAATTTCATATTTTATCACCCACTTACTTGGTATTTAAACGTATCTACCCGCTAACCATTATACGTGTTAACAAAATTTTGAATGTATTGAAATAATACTTACATGCATCAATATTTTTTCCCTGCTTTATGAGTCTTAATATGACATTCCATTGGATTGCAACACGGTTGAACCAAAGAAACTCAAATGAAGAATTTACCAAATTCAAACAAAATAGCATCAAGTAGATATTGCACACCTGTAATCTCTCCAATAAAATCATATGCTGTCTAGGTGTGTATTTGATAGAACTTATGTACGTGCATACGAAATTTTACAATTCAATTTTTTTGAATCCTTGAAAATAATATATATGTAAATGATTCAGTAGGTTTATGCAGGGACTTTCAAAACGTCATGTTATTTACATAAAAGGCTCTACAACTACAACTGACAACTGCCTAACCAACCACAACTCTTCCATCTACTGGGTATGAAGTACGAATACTACGATACTACTACGTAGTACGATAGGCTATAGTCAATGTGATGAGTTAAAGTTACTTTTGATAATCTTTCGTTAACTATAACATATTTTTTTTAACATATTTTTTTAAACATATTTTTTTTACACAGATGTCTTCTAAAGTTGTGTAATATACTATATTTGATATGTTCATGGCTGATGTTGGTAATATTTCCGTCTTGAATTTCTATACACAACACACTTTGTGTCTGTTGGGATTGACAAAACACCTTCATATAACACATAAATTACTAGAAACTTGTGAAAGATTGTTTTTTGAATCGCTAGTATTGCTTTCGATCCAGCTACAGCTATAAAACAGCTCTTTGAATATTTAAAAATAATTAATGTGATTTTTTTATGCTAAGTATGATAGATTAAATAGGTTAAACTTCTCCTTTACTTCAAGTGTTCAACACTACTACCCATTTACATTTAGTACATGTTTTACTTCAGTTCAAATCAGAACACTGCTTCACGGGATTTGTCTGACTGCTTCCGTGTCAGGAATATTTTTTAACTTCTACCATGCTACTACCCATTTACATTTAGTACATGTTTTACTTCAGTTCAAATCAGAACACTGCTTCACGGGATTTGTCTGACTGCTTCCGTGTCAGGAATATTTTTTAACTGTACAAAAAATTTAATTGATGTATTTTTGTACATGAATTTATTTATAGTAAGTATTATTCTGAAACTGACTGACAAAGTGATTGTGAGTATACCGAATACCTTTACGATAAAAAATCTTGTTTACTTGCTTCGGAAACGATCACTCACGACACGACATTGCGATAAAATATAGGCAACAAACATGTTTTGATAATCCAACGAATTCCGTAAAGTTACACTTTGTACAAATATTATCGAAGTTTCCCTGCTTTGATTAGCCGTGTGTTTATGAAAGAAAGCATTGACCTAACATTTATTCAATGGTATTAATTAATTCTTTGATTATAAAGAAAGACGAATAAAAATACACAGTTTACATGCAAAGTTCAAGTATTTTTAAAAAATCTTTTAAATCTTGTCAAAGGTAGCACTAATTATCCATACACAAATAACCAGTCATAACGAATTACAACATTATCCTGCATTGCTCTTTTTAAACTTATTTTGCAAATATTCAATGGTAAAATTTAAAACGGGAAAATTGTAAAAAAAACAACAAATATTTTATGCATACGCTGACGCTTACAAAACACTTCTTGAATTTAATTTATTTTTATGATGTGTTAATTAACATACAACGTTAAAGCTACCGATTGTGTAGACTTTGCCCGTGTCAAAGCATTTCCAATCAACCATTCAATCACAATATGTGTGTAGAATTTTTTCAAACCGACTTTCAAAGTTCTTACAATGATAAGCATATTGTGCTGTATTATAAGTTGGTACGCGAAAGGTTTACGCAAGATATATTCCAAAACAAGGAATCTACCAAGCTAAGATTGGACTTTTGATCTGTTTCTCTGTCCTCAAGTTAATAAATACTATACGCAAAAGAATTATTAAAAATTATAATTATATAGGTATATGTTTCTCCAATCATTTACCCTGTTATCCTACCACCGTCATCGTCGTCGCCGGTTTGTCGCGACCGCGACTCGTTTGAGTATTGCAACAGTTAAATCCAGATTACCTTCAACTTTTTATTAATTATTTCATCTTCATCGATCGTCTTATTGTTTCATCAAGACCGTATGGAAACTCAATATACTGTTACATGTTTGCAAAGGTGGAGTGACTGGCCAAATAATGATGTCTTCAACCTCACGGCAAAATAACACCAGCATTTACATGTGTGCACATTATCTCCTTGCGTACATCAGGTTTTGCGAAAAGGGATCAACCTTCTTTCTCGACCAATAAAAACTCATATCTTCATCGTGACTATAAACGCCTTTTGCAAGTCCGCACATCTTGTCTTAATATGAATGACTGTCAAGTGTCAATTCAAACGTAGAGAAATTCCATACGAATACGAAGTGCCACGACAGCAAACGTCACAAAGTCATGACTTTTGGTGACATCCTTAACTTTTTAGCTGGTGGCTGCGTGGGTGTGAATAAGAGCTTCATAGTCAAACTAAGGCTGTATTATAATTCGCTAACAATTACTACTACTAGCAATACATTTAGAACTGCTGATTCATAGACAGTAACCGTATAGGTTTAGTAGATCTTATAGTGTCGTTCCACTGAACTTGTGCTCTTTTTATGTAAGTTTCATTGACTGAATTGTAAATTGCAATGGCAGTTCATTGCAATAAAAGTAAATGATAAGTATGCTTCACACCTCTGTCAAAGGGCATTCCAGTGTTATAACACAAACATATAATGTCACTACTGTAAAGTACGTACATATACATAATAGATGACAGGAGCTTAAATATGCATATTTCACCAACAATTTATATTATATATGTTTTTGAACATACACAATATATCATACGGTAAGACTCAAGCTGGTATTGATTGTATGCTACTGCTATGATTGTATTACTACAAAATATATCGTTTTATAGAGTATTATTTGACTTTTGGCTTGAGGTTCAATGCAGTTTATAATTGAACTTTGACTCTGCGTGGGAGGTAATTATAGGGCACTACTCCATAGTCCACCACCACCTTGTCTGTCTAGATGGAAAGCTATTAGTTTCTATATATTTTAGTTCATTTACAGTTTCCTTTTTTATGAGTCCAAAATGTAATGAGCCAGTTGACATTGTCTCATTTATTTTAAAGGACAATTATTAATTTAAATTTCGCATATTGGAGGATTTAGGAGTACGGTGCAAACGCCTTAAGCATGAAAGCGAAACGCAATGAAAATGAAATTGTTTTTATACAATTTTACACGCAAAACAGGAAGAGAAATAAAGACAACGTTCAGAGTACATTTCTTACAACTACAATTACCTATACATACAAATCTCACATTTAAGGAAAAATTAAAAATTAAAATTGAACAAAAAAAGTTATGAATGAGAACATTGCGAATGAAAGGAATCGATCAATGAACAATTATCTTTGTGACGTACACGAATCGTATCGCCTTTGTTATAATATAAATAACAACTGTATACGTTGTGATGCGCGCTATCGACTATCGACACAACAAACCTGAACAGATAAGGTAATTCATGCGCAGAATCTTCAAACTTTTCCAAGGATGGGAGAACATCAGTTTCTTCCGTACTTAGAAAATACAAAAAATAACACCCGAAAATACGAAAACCCATGTAAAACCAAAAAATAGCATGCACTTCCTTGATGCTAGCATGTGAGTTTTCTACGATTCTGCACGTATGTCGTTGTAAGTATAAAATAGAGAGCATATGACTTGGAGTACCTTTATCAGTACTTTTATTATTATAAATTTTTGTTGGAATTCCAGTCACCAATGTAAAGCGTGAATTACAGTCAAAACCTTCTTTATAAATCATTTGAAATGACTAGTTTAAGGTTAGCTGGA
>JAHZNB010000434.1:0-15621 GCA_027744295.1 Callyntrura guangdongensis | reverse complement strand
TAATAACGTTCACTATTTAATTACACAATGTTTTCTGTTAGTTTCTAATAAGTCTGCTGAATGCTGGTGAGAAGAAAATTGGCCAACTGCAAAAATACTATAAAGGCTATGCGCATCAATTCTTACGTACGGTACATATAAGTAATATGTCATAATTGTTTAATCTACATATATACTAGTAGTACGTATTTCATAAGAACTATTTATTAATTAACAGTTTATTAAAGTTTTAAAGTCTTGAACTGGCTGCCACACTACTTGCTAGTATCAAACTGCCTATTGATACATCAACAATTAGTATGAATGGTACATTACTTGAAATTATTTAGTTGCTCATCTATTAATTAAAGACACTAAGTCTTCGGTCTGCGTTAATTAGTTCCATTTGTACACAAAGCTTGTATTGTTTACTTCAGCACTCTCTGTACACCTTTTTTTTACTTTGCAAATTAAGTTCATTAAAACTGCACTAAACAGCTAAAGCAACTAATTTTTGGGCGAAATGTTGCAGTGCTTTCATTGTTTCTGCGACAATTGCCTATTTCTACACTAACCAGTGGTTGTGGGCGATTCTTCGGATGATTTTTGACTTCCATAACCACTACTTTCCTCTTCCATTACTGTGGTCATCATACTAGTCCACTTAGTGCTGTGCGGTGTTGTGCTATTATTGCCTCCACTCATTGTGTGGCCTTTTTAAAGAAAATGTAATATTAATTATTTTGTTGTCAATATACGGAGATAATTACATAGTTGGAATTGATTGAAAAATATTTATATGGTAATCTACTGTCTGTAGTCTGTACAATTACCGAGATTTAAGGAACTTGGACGAGTCTGATTGGGACTCTGCTGTTGCTGTTGTTGGTTCTGCTGATTGTAGTTGCTGACAGTGGAGGACGGACTCAATAAATCGTGTACATTACCACCCCGTGCATATCCCGATAAATTTGCTAAACTTTCTGAACGAATCGGCTTAATCCTTCGAGGCATTCCGCCGTTGCTAATGGTGTTCACTCCGTCCGAAGATTGACCAACTGGTGTACTTGGAGATAACAAGCCACTCACCTGATTTCCATTTAATTGTGACAATTTTATGTTGCTACCCAAAATCGACCCAGATGTTGGTCCTCCACCACCACCCACGAACAACTGGGAAATGTTGGGAACTGAAAGGGTTTTTCTCATGAAGCCACTCATTCCAGCAGGTGACACTCCCCCACTGACACCTTTCTGATGTTGGAAACTTCGATTCATTTTCTGGGGTCGGGATTTCATTTCTTCTTCACGGAGATACACAGACTGACGCATTCGATCCAAATTGAGGATGGAGTCAACAGCAGATACAGAACGAAGGTACTCCTCTGTAAAACATATAATGAAAATAGGTAAATACTTAAATTTAAACACGCTATAACTATTGTATGAGGGAAGCTTCTAGATTTGAATATGTATTTTTACCAATGTAGTTTTCTCCATGGGAAACAGCTAAACTGGCCAGACTTTCTCTTGTTTCCAACTGCTCAGACGACTTGGGTAAATGGCTGACCACTTGATAAGTAACACCGGTCCTCTTTTTAGACCGTTCCTGCTCTAAATCCTCAGGTTTCCTCATAGTGAATCTTGCTCGAAGCCGCTCTGAGAATGAGCTCCTATTTTTTCTTACAATAAGGCACACTCTTTTCCGCAGCACAACTTCCATCTGAACAGGATGTGAGAGTCGAAGTGCTACCCTTAAAATTACATAAATTACTTCTCCTGGCGGGGTTGGCTTATTTAACTGTGGACAATCGTGAACACTACTATCCCACGAGACCAATGCCCAACTCTCAGTGGTCATTCGTTGGTCACTCCATGCAGAGTAAAAGTCACCATATGATTTTTTATGCATAGGAAGTCCCACAAATTGGGAATCGTGCTCCTTAGGAAGTAGGCTATTAAGACCTGCTGTACTTCCTGATACGAGAGGAGGACTGTGAGGACTAGACTCAGCAGAGAGTATATCCTCTGCAATGTCAAGAAAAATTATAGGCATGTGCTGCTCCATACCAGATTCAGGTTTAAAACTGGAATTGGTTGGAGCTCCAGGTACCCCTGAGTCGGGGGTAGGAACCAGAACGGCATTTCTTTCTTCGGTAAGGGTCAGCCACTGGGAGACGAGACTTTTTTCACGATTCTGTTCTTCCTCACTTTTTTCCGTCTTGTTTGCCAATTCTTGCAAGTGCGCGTCCAAGTATTCCCGACGACGTTTCAGAGCTTCTCCCCATTTTTCCCGAAGAAGCGTTAGATCTTCCTCCTGATAGGAGTCTAGTGGTCGCTGTAATGTGACTGAGCGAGGCGTGATGGCTCCTAGGGACACCTGATCAATTTCATCGCATACCACTGGAAGTTGACCAACGCTTGCACTTGTTTCTACAGTGATAAGGATTCTTCTTTGGAGACCTTGACGGAGGAGATGAACACCTCCTGTACCAGCACCTCCTGCATATTCCACCTCAACAGGTACATACTCTCCATTTTCATTCAGTTCTTGAATTTCAACCCAGAGCTTAACTTGGCTCGTGACCTCTTTCCAACGATCAGTCACGCTATTATTGTTTGTTTCCGCAGATCCACCACTACTTCCACCGTTACTGCTGCTATTTTGATGCTGTGTATTACTCCCTGTTGACTCTAATTGGCTTCCCCCGGTATTAGGCTGAATTCCCCGATGACCCCACACCTCTACAGATAGGGCGCTCTCTGAGCAGTAGTCTATAAACTCATCACTCACCGGAATGGTGAAATATCTCGTGTGGTCAAATCTTATAACAGATGTGGTGCTTGTCGGAGGCACCACAACAACATTATCACAGAACACATATTGGCAAAACACACTATGTGAAGAATTCACCCCTGCTAAATGACGAACTGTTACCTTTACTGTAACAGTTTTTCCTTCCATGGGATCCTCTTCATTATCCTCAGCATCTTCATATTCTTCGTACAAACTATTGTCCAACTTAAAAGAGGAGTTACTCTGTTGGAGAAGACTCCCTCCCAAGTTCATTGAACTCCCAAGAACTTTATTACAAGCGTCCATTGTTCCAGAAATTTTAGCGACTTCTACATGGAGCCGTCCAACTATTTCGCCTTGTTGGTTAATCACAGGCACCGCATACTTAAGGGTGACATCGTTGTAAAATAGTGCTTGCAAAAACACGTTAGCAATGCCGAGCAAAACATGAGGCTGATCTGGTTCGAAAAATGTTGCTGGTGGCCCAGACGATGTAATAAGCTCAATTGTAGCTGTTGACTCAGCAGCTGAAACCAATATGTTACATGTTTCTTCCTCGGAACGACTCGCTCCTTCTTTGTCGGATTGAATCAAAGTTTTGTGGTTTTGTTGGGAGCAGTATTCTTCATACATTTCTCGCATGTCAACCAAACGATTTTGTAGCTTTTCCATGCTCCATATTTGTGGGTAGAAACCATCTCGCTCCACACGAATCGAAGGCTCGGCCACCAGTGAACCTTTCGGACGGTTTGGCGTCAAATTGTTTGGTGGAATTAACAGTGTCACGCGATACTTCACTTGAATTTTCATTGCGCTCGCAATTTCGTTCGCTTCTCTGACCATTTGATTGGCCTTGAGCAAAAAATCCTTTAGGAGTTTGAGACCCTCTGCAATTTTATTGTTTCTTGCGTTTTGATGTTGGGCTACCACAGAGGATGCTGCACCATTTCCAGTACCTCCGAACGAAGAAATAGCATTAATCTGATTGGAAGATATGCTGTTGTGCAGGGCTGAATTTTGCTGCAGATAATTTCCATGCGAGTCCCACGGCAAAGGGCCAGGAGGGAGAGGACTGCTCGGGCTGAGCACATGCATCAATGCATTAAACTGTCTTTCCAACTCCTGGCGTTGCTTTTCCAACGCGACCTGCTTATCCTTTTGATGCTTGGATTCCAGCTTAGCCACTGCCTCGTGAATTGGATCGGACATGATTAGCTGCTTCATGGTGAATTCCGCAGAGGCAAGTTCATACGAATTTGTCAGAGCACTGGATTCCAATGATGAGGCAGTGCTTCCGCCTACTCCACTTTGTACTGTTGTAGGTGTACCACCAGTTTGTTGTTGCTGCTGTTGTTGAGCTTGTTGCTGTTGCTGAGGAGCGTTTTTCACAGGACTGTTTAATCGAAAAAAGTGATGATTTCCCCAGAGGATCCTATCCCCGTGATGAAGTATTCTTCTTCTCTCAATTCTCTCCCCATTTACACACGTATGGGCTTTTGGGTACGGAATCAAATACAGCGTTTGATCCTGTTGTTGGTCGATAACCAATTCACAGTGTAATTGTTCAATTCCCAGTCCTGTGAGCTGTATATCTGGAGGGCTACTAGCGTCTGGTCTGCCAACCACTGTTCCATTGGGTGTTTCAGGGGGTAGGGTAGGAGGTGCAGGGGCGCAAGTAATAGAGGAATTGTTGAGGTTTGCAGTCTCCTCTGCGATTTTGTTGAATATAGCATCACATAACCGAGGAATCACCCCTCTAATACAAGAAAATTAAATTCATTTAATACTCATCGAAATATTAACCTTGATTTTTAAAATTTTTAAATGTAGCTTTTATTACCGGTTGTCCGCAGAGCCTAACATCGTATAACTTTTTCCACTGCCCGTTTGTCCATATGCAAAAAGGCAGGCATTGTATCCTTCAAACGCACTTCCTAACAGGTCCTCTCCCAGAACATCGAAAATCTCCTCTTGATCCACGTCCATTCCAAAAGTGTTGTCAAATGCAAAGGACTTTTTGGCGGAGTTGTTGGAGTTACCACTACCACCGCCACTGCTACTATTCACATTATTGTTGGTGGCATTTGAAGTCTGCGTGGGATTCGACAGGATAACTTGATTAGTTTCTCGGTTTACTCTTACTACCAAGGAACCATCCGGCATTAGGGCTTTTTCGCGAGCGTTTAAAGGTCGCACGCGCACCCCAACTTTGACCTTATCCTTCCCCATTTTTCTAGTCACTCAGTAAAACTCCTGTTGTAAGATTTCTTCACTACAAAATTTAACGTAACTACTTCATATTTGGCACTACTAGTAAAAACTCCTGGTAAACGCTAGTCACTATTTTTCATCTCATCTTGCAGCTAAACTTGAGTAGTATTGGTCGATCCGCGTCATCTTCTCAATTCATGATCATCTATGTGACTGTGTAGTGGTTTTTGCGGTCTTCATGCTCAAGTGTTAATTTTTTTCCGTAACTACGTCATACACTATTCTCTGTACAAAACGCTGACTCGATAGTCTAGTAGTAGAGGTAAGTATCTTGCCTAAAGCAGTCTAATTTACATAATTTCTAGTTATACCACATCAGACAGAAAACCTACCATGACATACAATCTATTGTTTTTATGTAGAGCGATATACTTCATACAACCAGTAACCTGCCATCGCATCATTGCCTTTTGTAACTCCTCAAATAACTTATTGAACGTCTATCTAGAAAGGACCATCCTGCTAGCATGAATGTGTTGTTTTAGCTTCTGGTTTCTTGTCGTTGTTGTTGACTGACTCATTAATCGCATCCGTTGCATCACTTCTCCACCGATGCTGGTCCCAAGATGATGCACACTAACCTTATGCTTCCGCCAGGTGCTGGTTTTCAGGTGTGCACACTGCGCAGCAGCAAGTAATTAATGCCTTGTCATAGACGCCACCTTGCAAACTGCAGAATGTGCAGAGAAACGTCCGATCTTGATCCGATGCTTAATTAATATTCCCAGCAAGATAAACCGTTGATGATTTTATATGTAAAAGCTGCGAATGGTTACCACAACCAAATTATTGGATAATGAGTTGCCCTTAATTACTTCCTTGAAAGTTTACATTACCACTCTGGATATTTACAGATCAACGAACTGTTGAAGATCATCTTTATTCTAATTTGATACCATATTTGAAAGTCTTGGTTCTATTGTGACATACTCACAAAATTTAAATTCGGGGGTACTTGATCGATACAACGTTTCATTACTTATTTACGAACCTACGTAAGTATATAGCAAATAACTTATCTTAATATTTCAATTTCAACACAAGTTGGATTGCTGTGATGATGACAAATGATTGGTAGGGAATAACTTTTGAAAGGACTGAAAAGAGAAGAGAGGACTCTTAGTACCTGCAATGATCTATTTGGCAGTTTTCCATATTACAAGGCCGATTAAAGTAAATTACCAACAGAAAACTTCACCAACTGCTATGTATGCCCTCGAGAACTAATAATTACAAAGAATCGTAGTAAAATATTACATCTATAATAATGCAGTTTATCATCAGTTTTTACCAGTTATCGTACATTTAGTGGCTATTTCACCTATCCAATCAATCCATCCAATTGACAAGGCTACCTCACAGTACTTCTATACAAAAAGTATTACTTGTACCTCTAAGCAAAAATTTTGGATTGCAATTATTGCAAAAATGCAACGCACACAGCACTTTGTAATGTTAAATAATCTACAAGGCAAATCTTTTTTGATGGTAAAAATAAAGTGACCAGATCAGAGTATCTATATTAATTAGTATGTCGTCGTATCACTATGAAAGACAATGTAAAAGACTGTTTTAAAAGAAGCTGTACAAATCACAGTAAAATTAAGTTATAAACAGAGTGAAGTTGTACGACTTTCCACCAACAACCAATTCAAGCATCCAACAAATCGAATCGACTAACTGAAACAAAGAATGATAACAAATTATTCGTGTAGTCAGTCCCTTCTCTCCGAATGTGAATAATAATGTTTGTTTTTCACGCCTACTACTGTATAGTAACAGGACCAGTAATCCGTGTTATGTTTCTAATTTAATGTATCACCGTCTGGTTTAATTTCTTTTTTTACAGCTTCATTACTGTCCCATTGGGATTTTATGGCCCATTAAAATACGCTGCTACTCAACTACTCGCAGTCCAGCAAGCAACCTAGAGAACCATAACGCAGGTGAAAATGAAACGAGCATGTTGATGATTTGATACTTGGTAGTGTCTTTTCTGCATCATTAATTTTTAATTTTCACACACACAACACTCACACGCATATACACTGTGTAGTCTAAATCCCTTTTTGTAAATTAGAACAGCAGTTCCACTACTATTTAAATTTTAATTAAAATGTGTGTGTACAATGGACAAGGAATTTTTGGTCAGAAATTTGGCCATAAGAGGCAGTAGCACCATCACTTCACCACTGATTACCAAGAAGGTTGTTGGTGGTGGCGAGCCTGGTGCTGATAATTGATTCGACACTGCACTGCTTTTAATTTTACCAACAACTGTACGTGCGATGAACGATGGATGACACACGGTGACGGTAATGTGTTTAGGCGTACTAGTGATAAGAAAAGTGTTAAAACAGATAACGATAATGGATCAATGTCTATTGTTGATGTTGTTGTGTAACTGTGTAAAAGGTATAAAAAGAGTTAACTTTTTTCACACGACGATGATGCGATGACGATGAATGACGGTATTGGCTGGTTTGTTTTCAGACTGAATGAAACTAATGGTGGGGATATTATGGAATGGTATGTACATCTTTGGCCATGTATTCACTTGACTTGCACAAAAAACACACACAGTTCACCTCAGTTCAGTTGCTCCAAAACGCGAGGAGCGAAAGAAAGCCCAGGCCAGGCAGACGAGTGCTAAAAACAGTCAAGTAGAAGTCTCCAGTTTTTGCTGCTGCTTGGCTGGATGACAGACCAACAAAAGCTTATTTTTTCCCTTTGGCATTGGCACACTAAAAATGGAGTATCCAGTCCAACAACAGCACAGCAATAGTAGAGCTATATAAAATTTTGTTATGTGTGCGCGCACACACTATTTTAGTAGCACAAATTCACCACTAGCCGTTCCATCATCCATTATTCCAAGGAGTCGAGTCCAGTCCACCAGCAGCAGAAGAAGACGGATTTCCAGAGAAAAACACCGAGCGGCGAGTGAAGAGAAGGTTGTTGTTGTGTGTGAGAGACTCAAAAACAAACACACGGACGATTCCATCCAAAGAGTTCACTCTTACGTACAAAATAGGAGATTGGCTCCACTTCCACTATATTGGTAGTATTTACTATTTCTACGACTATGGCATGGAAAAGTGTAGAAAGTTTCCTTTACACATCAACGTTACATTTACAATAATAACATGGTCAGACATATAAGTATATAAATAAAAGTATTTTACACGAAGGAAAGATGAAACTTGTAGTAATTTCTGGTGGGCTATGTTGTATACATTCTTTATCGGGCAATGCTTTTGTATAAATGTATAATATTTGTATATATTTTATAAATATATGACGCGCACTTACAGTGCAGGAGGCGGACAGACAAGTGCAGGAGGAACTAGTCCAGTTTCTCCAGAGCACCATTCTTTTTCCCCGTTGTACACGGCATTATTGCACTTATGGAAGCACTCAACAACCAGCCCTATGTATGTACGTACGTAATAATAATTCTGATTTTGTTCTCTCCTATCATTGTAATATCATGCGATGCAATGCAATGAATGTTATAAATGTGTGCACGTAACAACAAATGACTCCTCAACTCTTCCCATTTCAAATTTTATTGGAGGAAAATACTTTTGTAGAGAACAACACAGACAATGCCTATTTGCATTGTGGAACGAACGTATAATATGAAGGTAATAAAGACATGCTATGTATGCTTGATGCAGGCAAAAGTGGTGGTGTTTGTTGGTGTGATGAAAGTGATGATGGTAATAATAATGTTATCGTTCACGCAAAAGAATCAAAAATGTAAAACGAAAAGGAGCAGGGTGAGATGAAGGCTTTAAGTTGAGGACGAACAAGAGCAGATAGCGATGCCACCATCAGCACCACGATTACACATATACAAACACATTAAGTGAACCAGCCAAGACGAAAAGCACCAGCAATAAATACGAGAGAGAAACTGAACTGAATTGAACCAAATACTGTCAGACCTTTGTGTTTTTTGTGCAGATAGATAGGTAGGTAATAATATTATGATGTTCTCGACGACGAAGACGATGATGATTATGACACGAATGAGCAGCGTGAAAACTAACAAAACTACAATACAATGTCTGTAAAATCTATTCCATGCTCTCGGATCCAGATGTGCATGCATGCATACACACATGTGTGAACCGTGTATTTGTGTGTTTAATGCGTTAATGTGGATGGAATTATAGACGTCGGATGATCCATCATTATCGGACGATGATAGCATATAGTAGTGGACAAGGCAAAACTCTAATAGTTCATTTAATGGTTGTACAACCATGCATTTCAAATACCATTATTTTCAGTGTTCGCAATAGCTGAGTAAAAGATGTCGTCTCAGCAGGCCCCTACACCCGTCCTCATACATGGGCAAGTACCTACCTGCATGACATGAATTTCGGCTTGACTAAAGGAGAATCGAACCTTCAACCCTTTTCTGTAGCCACCACCACCATCGGCATAGTCATCAGTAGTCGACATCAGCCAGCAGCACCAACAATCATAAACTTACTGTACTTAACAGTTACCAGCAAACAGAATACGATACGATATAGAATGCTACAGTAAATTCAGATTATTAAGCGGGTTCATTTCTACTTGTTTCCACATATTATATACTATATGTATATAATTTGTATTTACGTTGATATTGTGTTACTAAATAAGTATATAAAACTTGCACGTATGATTAAAAGGATTATTACACGGTACACACATGACACAATCATGGTTGCTAGTAGTACTTGAATCAAGTAACTTGATAGAGGAATTATATTATTATGCGTTTCCCTATACCCATATTTTATGGGCACAAAAACTACAAAGCTGTAAATACAGCCGCCTGACGACTTTCTAACAGAAATGACGATGTATGTGCACCGTGTTCCTAGGTGTAACCTGTACCTAATAAGGAGTGCAACAGTAAATACAATTCACCTTGTAAGTAAGTGAGAAGCTATATTTCTGTATTCGCATATTAACGTGTTACCCCAACTTCATATTTGCTGTGTCGCAACAGCAACTCGCAATTTCATTTAAAAGCCGTCGTGACTGGCGGACTGTCTATTCAGTCATGTCATCATCATTCGTTCAATGTAATGTTTTGTAATTTGCTTTGTAGTGAGTATGCCTGTGTTGCCCCTTGCACCCCCCTCTATTTAGTTGGTTGATGATGATGATGAGATGAAGACGTTGAAGGCGAAGGAAATTTTCCAAATCTGTGTGTTGGTATTATTTATGGGATGAAATGCTTGCTACAGTACACATCTTTCATTGATAGATAAAAAATAGTGTTTTCCCTGGGCGCTTCAAGTTGCCGTTAAGTTTGGCTGTGATATAACTGTGTGGCTGACACTGAGATGGAGATGTTGAACGGCTTGAATAACAACATGAGAATACAAGAAAGAAGTTACTATAGCTTTTTTCAGAAGATGAGGAAGAGAAAACGAGATTCATTTTCTCTCAACAAAACACGAACATAAAATTTTACCCCCATTTTGCTGTTCTCTCTCTCTCTCTCTCTCTCTTTCGCATGAACTGCTCAACGCATCCTACCACCAACCAACCATACTAACAACATAACAAGACCAGCGTAACTGGAGAAGCATTGGTGATGCACACAGAATTTAAGTAGCATACAGACAGCAGGCTAGCAAAGTTGTAAAAACCGGAGAGAAAAAACTTTCTTTTTCTTGATAAAGTCTGTCTGCTTTTTTCCTTGCCGAGGAAGAGAACATTCTCATCTTCATCCCAGTCGTTTTGTAAAAAGAGGTATGGAGTGAGAGATGTTGTTGTACGTGAGGTTTTGGTGAAGAATGAAAGTAAAAAAGAGAATGCAATTTGCTTCATCTTCTCCTGGTAAGATTTACACGCATATTGAATACCATATCAGGTTTTTCCAGCTTCTTTTCTCTTTCATGTCTTTTCCTGGAGTAAACTGGCTGAGGATACTAAAGTGAGAAAAAGTAAGTCTGTTCTTCGGCGTAGTGTGTTGCTTCTAAAAATGAACATGAAAATGAACATCCTTTCACCTTTTTCTTTTTCTACGAGAAAAAGTTTGACGATGGACTTAAAGTAATAATGAAGATTGGGGGGAGTTTTTCGAAGGTTCGGGATGAATATAATAATAATATGTGTGTATGCAACAAAACATACACATGTTTGGAGTTTTTCTCTGTTTCATTGTTTTCTCTTTTAAAGCCCTCCCTCAGCACTGGCGCAATAATAACAACAGCAGCAACAAGATAAGAGTATAAGATAAAAGTAAGATCGACGATATTATTTTACTTTGCTACTTTTTTTTATCACATTACCTTGAATTGAATTGACAGGGAAAAAGTAAAAAAGTAAAAATAAGAGAGTGAAGCGGACGCGTTTGTTCTTGAATAGATCGCTGCGCTGCTTTTAGTTGTTGGATTTACTTTAAGGTAGATTGTTGCATAGGTAGGTTTTGAATGGATATTGGGTTTGGGATGAGATGCGGGAAGCAAGGGTACGCTTCTAAACCCAGGCACAGCACTCAAGTGAGTCTTTTGTGAGTACACGTTTACGTCAAGTCAGGTCGCTCCTGCTATTAAACGGTAAAAAAAGGAGATGGAATGATGGAAATGCAAATGGACGGTAAGATGTAGACGTGAGAGAAGGTAAAAGAAACAAAAGTGGTTGGTAAATAATGTAGTTTGATGGATGAAAGTGGCAACCTTTTTGAGATTCAAGACAAAAAATTGTTTGTAGTCTAACGGTGATCATTTGGGGCGTTTTGCGAAATAACATTTCAGTAAAGATGATGGAGTCATGGATATGGATTGAGTGTGTCTTATATCTTGCTGAGCTTGTCCGGAGACATGATATGTGAACAGTCCCACAAAATTTGCATTTGTCTTTTCCTTGTGGGAGTTGGTTGATGAATGGATAATGGATTCAACGAGTAAAGTAAATAGACAGGGAAAGAGGGTCGCGCAAAACACAGTCAAGACGAGAATGGAAAATTGTAAATCTAACAAGAGCGCAGTAATAAAAGTGCATTGTTGTCTTTCTTTCTTCTCTTCTGCTCAGTGTTCGGCTCCTTTAAATTCCCAAATCGGATGATATCACTGTCGAGTTTCATCAGCTTAACATCAGGTGCATTTTATTCAGATAGACACGGATGTATAGTGACGTTAAGTGGAACAAGAGAGGTTCTTCGAAAAAAGGCAATTGATCTGAAACTCTGATCGCTGGGATGTATTAAAAGCGTCGACAAGATGAGCACAAAAAGGATAAAGATGATGATGCAACCTAAAAGCTGCTGACAATAATGGCGTCGTTTCAACAAAATAAAAAAAAGACTTACATACTCTGCGCGCAGTCAGACCAAAAAAGAATGAAGAAACAGGATTTTTACCTTTAAACAATACATTATTTAGAATTATGTATTAAATGAACACATCTTTTAAAAAATAGTTGCATATGTTATGTTGCTATTTGCTCTTTCCTTTTTATTATGGACATTATTCCGTCCTAATATTTTGCTTACCTTTTTCAAACTTGGCAAAGTATGTTATGCAGAAGGCAATAGTACGTTTTTTATTATGCAGCGTGAGATGAAAATGAGAAGATTATTATAATGATACAGTACAAATTAATAATGATAATAGCGTTTTGTTAAATAGGCAGTCTAAATACCTATATAAAACTGTCTCGTATCCATCATCAACTTCGGCTTCAGCACGTCTGCCAAAAATATTTGTTCTTTTGTCCAGGGAGAATCCTATTTGCTCACACGAATGCCCACTAAAGTGGCCAATATGAGTAAAACGTGTAAAAGAGATGAGTACATATTTGACTTGGAAGTATAATAATATTTTTTTAAACTACAACGATATGATGTTGGTTGTTGAAGATGTGTGCGGAGAGCTGAGCTGTATGCGAAATAGTATGTGAGCGTTACTGAATAGAATTTCATATTTTTTTCACGATGACGATGGTGTTTAATGTTGTTATCATCATCATTTATCACATTCCAACACGCCATCATCATACACCTCATCATCATAACAATAATAATCTTTCCATTTATTCATTCACTATTCCATGTAGCACGTACGCTGAAAGCCACACAATACTTTATGTACGTCCTCGTACGCTCCGCTCACTCCATTAGCCATGCCATAACCAACCGAAAAATGGTTAAAATAGTTCACACGTGTATCCTCTGCTGTCATCTGTATTTGTATGGCACGGCCTGATGTATGGTGTAAATAGATATTCCAGTTGTTCGTATCACGTCTGTTTTATTAGTTTTCTTGTCTGTACAGAAAAGCTCCTGTCGTGCATTATTCATCCTATCAAGAACGAAGATGATCAACCAACCACTGACATTATGGGTATATGCATGTATGATTTATTATTACATTATGTAGGCGGCTAGGCCGGGTGATGATAAACTGAACAGGTGTGTATCCCCCGTGTGTGTTTGCATGAGTGATTCATTAATTAATTTAGTCATCTTAGATAACAAAGCTTGATGTGGCAGGGAACTGAAACTGGAAGCCACCTAAAATTCATCGTTTTATACGAATTAATTAATGAGTAATACGCAGCATAAAAATCACCAAACACGAGCACCGTAGAGTACCGTACAACTTGTACGATGTGCATTTACTGTCGTGTACGAGTTTATTTAGTGTGGGTGGATGCAGCTTACTGAGCTTACCACAACTCAAGCCGAGTCATGAATAAATTAAGTTTACATGCACGCTACACAAACATTGAGTAAGAAAAAATTCTAGATAATTAAATGTGATTGCTTGCTTGTAAACATGATACATTATCTTATTTACCAGGAATACATAATTACCTACACATAAGTTTGTCCTCTATACGGAGCTTACCTTTATTTATTCCTTCCTTTTAAGTTTTCTCAACGCTCAACTTCGTATTGCTGTACAAACACTCACATCTCTTTCTTTAAAGATCCACCGAAATAGTTATTAGTTGCACAAGTTAAGCATAACAATTGTGGCGTTTAAAAACTATTATGTCGCCAATCAGAGCAAAAAAAAACTAAAACTAAAGTCATGTCGTTTTGTGTTGCATACTCCAATTACAATTAGTCGTCATCTCATATTCCTTCGTAATTCTTTGCTCTCGATGGTACTAAAAGAATAAATTTGTAGCATTTTTGTCTCTTCTGCTCCTGTATTGTACACAGTATAAAATATCGTTGGTGCTGCAACTTTATGGAAATATCATGATGAGTGCGTGTGTGTCGAGGAAATGCACAACATCAATTTTCTTTGATATCCTGTCACAGGATTCCTGTGTGTACCCAACCCACTCCAGTCGACTAGTATTTCGCCTTGATTGTGTCACCATCTGCCGTCGGCATATTATTTCCTGAACGCTATCCTACCTTTTGTAGTAGTATTCCACAATTTTCAGTTAAACTTAACATGACATGAAATAAAACTTGCTTCTCTCATATGTGTATTTATGATTACGATAGTGAGGGGCAAGGTATTCTGCATAAGTGTGTCAAATTTGGTTGCAATCGGTTCAGTAGTTTTGAAGTTATGAGGGAACACACAGACAGACAGACACACAAACAGAAATTGACTTTTATAGGTATAGATTACGATAGTGAGGGGCAAGGTAAAAAAAATCACTTCTATTATTTTGCCTGGCGGTTACAGTTGTGTAAAACGAAGATAGAGTATGTATATCGTGTCTTATGAACTTGAACAAAAAGCAGCTATTTATCATCATCACGCTTGTTTATTTATGATATTACTTCACTACAGAAGGTCACGTCCATTTTCCTTGTCTCGAACAGGAGGTACGTATTCTCACATTCCAAGTAAACCAAAAACGAAGATGAAGAATGAATTGAAAATCTTCACGTTTACTTACAACTAGAACAGAAGCCTGTTTTTCTCATGTGCATACATATATTTAGGAAAATCATTATATGATGTAGTACGTATCGTGTATGGTCTCAACTGGATGGGAGTATGTGCCGATTATGCATTGTTTGTTGGCACGTCTATATTGTTGAGCGACCGTTGCCTATACTTGTTTTATTTCCCAACAGTCCAGGTAAAGATTCTACCGTTTTCTCAATCATCCCATTCACCATTTAACAGCCAAAAACAGAAGTGGAGTGCAAACGAAAAAATGCTTTATGATGATGCGGACGACGTTGTATTTGGATGGTTTTTTATACCATTATACGGATGATCAGACTGGGTATTATTTTTATGTAGAGTAAACCGGTGAAATATGTATATAAAATATACACGGCCAAAATATGAGCTAAAATAAGGGTGGCATTTTCAGGCTTGTGGACATATTGCAAGTTAGTAAATAAACACAATATTTTGTCAACTCATAAAGTTAAATTAACAGAACACAAAAATAAAATATTGAAAAGGACAAACTAAACCAATTTCTCTTAGAATGTAGTGGTACCGACTCATCTACAATTTGGTACAGTCCACCATAGTTTTATAATCTGAATTTTTCTAAAAAAAATCTATATCAATTTTTATTTATAACCAAATCTGCTGAAGATGGACATTTTTACAAACACAAACCGCATCAAC
>JAHZNB010000433.1:0-17571 GCA_027744295.1 Callyntrura guangdongensis | reverse complement strand
TCTGTGCATGTTAAAAATAAAAATTGAGGAAGAATACAAAAATACGTGGAAAGGAAGTTGCAACTGAATTTCCAACTCAATAACGAGGAAGAATATGTCTGTCCATGTTAAAAATAAAAATTGAGGAAGAATACAAAAATACGTGGAAAGGAACTTACACCTGAACTTTCAACTCAATAACGAGGAAGAATATGCCTGTCCATGGTAAATCAAAATTGAGGAAGAACAAATTTCGTTAAATTAACATGGGCAGCTCATCATTGCTGCTCTCCATGAAACTTGGCTATAGCACTGTATGGCTATCTTCCTCAAATAACATTATCATGCATTCCCCACAGTATCTACCTTGCCGCAAAATTTAAAACAATTGTTTTTACTGCAAGTGCACAATATGCTTGTAGTGAGCCAAAATATTTGATTAAAGTAGTATGCGGAAGAATGCAAGTACGAGGTGTGCCCATAATTGCACTTAATAAAATAACCCAACGGCCCTTTTAAGGGCCACCATATACATATTTCAAAGAGCAATGAGGAGGAAGAAGAAAACTTACAGCCAAAAGTGTAATAGAGAGTAGTTCATATGAATTTGAGTTCTTCCTCAAATTCGAGGAAGATATTCTGACCGTGCTATAGCCAAGTTTCATGGAGGGCAGCCATGATGAGCTGTACATGTTAATTTAACGAAGAAATTTGTTCTTCCTCAATTTTGATTTTAACATGGATAGTGCATTCTTCCTCGTTATTGAGTTGAAAGTTCAGGTGTAAGTTCCTTTCCACGTATTTTGTATTCTTCCTCAATTTTTATTTTAACATGGACAGACATATTCTTCCTCGTTATTGAGTTGGGAGTTCAGTTGCAACTTCCTTTCCATATATTTTTCTGTATTCTTCCTCAATTTTAATTTAACATGGGAAGGTTGCCAGTTGCCAATAGCTTATCACCTACCCATTCATGCATAACTTCTCGGCAATAGTCAGCAGGAATACTAGATGGTAAACTGAGAACATAGCATTCTTTAGCCGGTCGGTTTACATACTGGTCAAAAAAGTCCCTTGGGCTCACTCCCCTTGGTGGATAGCATCGGTGGAGCAAATAATGATGGATATGTCGCCTCTCAAGGTCGGACTCCAAAATGGTTCTAAACTGTTATGTGATTGATTGTTGACAACAAACAACCCAAATTAGTCTTAATTAGTGTGGTATTATGATAGCACAAAACATACTAATATATGGACGACATTAGTTTTACCAACTTACACCAACAATGTGTTGTTTTCTATTGTGGCGAGGTGGTTTATGAAACGTGCAATAATATGTCGTTTCCTGGCTTGAAATTGCCTGTGTTTTGGAAATAGTCCACACTTTCCAATCCCCCAAGCTCTTCAAATTTTCCTTGTTTCTTGCTGCATCAAGCACTCTCTGAGGGGTCAAATCTGGATCTAAAATATAGACCTTAAATGTACCCCGATTTTGGAAATGGTACTGAATGTCATCGTCCTTTTCTCCGTATGCCCAAATGACAGTAATTGAATGCTCCTAAAGTTTCAACAAAACACAATTCCAAGTTGTAATATAGAAACAGATATATGCGCTAGGGGGAATACGAGAATATACGGTTTTAGTCTGAAATCAAATCATGAAACAAGAAGCAATGCTAAAGGCGTTGCCAAATTAAAATTGGTAACGGTAATACCTGAATGGGCAAATCGTGCTCTTCATCGCAAGTTTCGAATGGCCTGGAAAAGCTAAGAAAAGTGTGAGTTTCATTTTCCCAAGCTTTATGTAAGGTCCAGTCTTGTTGGATGTCCTCAACAGGTAGTTGATTACCAACTGCGTGACGGTCCTACGAAAATTGACAGGTAAATGCAACGTTTTGTTATAGAAAAAAAATTCTATAGGATAAAAAAAATACCGAAAAATATGGATTTCCGTTTGACAAAACGCCCCCAATTACGATATCTGCTCCAGACATTTTGCCTTTGAGGGATAGACCAAAGCCAACATATCCCTTAGTTTTAACAGTGACATTGAATGTAACGCCTTTGTCGATCCAGTCCACGCCCCATTCTAGTAAATATTTTCCTTGTAAGTCGAGAATTTCGGAGCGTCTGAATGGATTGCTATTGTTTTCAATGGATTCTGCATTGATGACCGCGAACAAATACAAGAATGATAAAACTTTAAAAGACGCAAAATTTAAAGCCAAACTTGCCATCATGTCGTCCGCGTCTATGTGACACTCTTTGTTGGGTTTGTTGCTAAAGGACTGACTGACGACGAAGACTGAATGAGCCCTTTTTACATCTGCCATCTACATGATAACTTTTAAAACTTGTACATATACTTTGGCTCATCGTCAGTTGACCGTTCATCAAATTTACTTAACAATGACCATCGTTTTAGTTGATGAATTTAACGATATTTNACCATCGTTTTAGTTGATGAATTTAACGATATTTCACACAGGTGAGTAATAATGATGGGCACGCGCACGCTAGGTATACATCCAACTGGCATCCGTATGTACTTGCAGGGATACGGTTGTGATTGTTAGTATGATTAAATTAATTATTTGATTACCTACATATTTATTAGGTAGAACACGACATAGGTACATGGACCATAAATGTGTTACATTATGGCATTGCTGTGTTTGTCCGCAAGGCACATGTAAATCCGTCCGGTCATCTTTCTGGCCGAGAAACGATTTTTACATGGACTATAAATGTGTTACATTATGGCATTGCTGTGTTTGTCCGCAAGGCACATGTAAATCCGTCCGGTCATCTTTCTGGCCGAGAAACAATGAAGTGCAATTTCAAGATGCATGACAAAACCTCCATGGCACAGCAAGACTCGGTAACAAAACAAGTGTTAAATTTGTTTTCTTTAAGAGTATTAATATTTCAGAAGGGGGTTTTCAGTAGTCAACTCGATTGATGTTTTATTTTTTTAAACATGAGCTGTCTGTGACGCTTCTTGGTGGGTGTCACAGAGGTCATTTTGTTCGATACCATGTTACTATGTGTAGGTAAGTCCCGTTGTGTGATTTCCGAGTTAGATTATCCCCTTGGGGCTCACAATAATGGTTAAAGTTAAGCTTGCCTTTTCAGTACAGCACTACGACGATACATCAATCGTGTGGATAGATGTGAAAGGAGTAACGATAATGTTTGGTTTATAAAAACCGTGAAATTATGAATGGGGTGGGGTAATGATATAATGAATAACGACCAGCGATTTTGTTTATCAACAAACATTAGCATAAAGGCGTGATTTATCAGATTTATTGATTACGATTTAGGCAGTGTCTCACAAACTTTGACGGATATAATAAACTTGTGATACAATATACAATACAAAACTTGCAGCAGACGACGTATAAATAAGGACAGCACGTAAGTGTATTGGTTTTATCGGAATATCTGTTCAACAAACGCTCACCTTGCTGTTAGTACAAGTAAGCATCAATTATCTTCACAATGGTAGTATCTAGGTATGCTTTGTATATGAGACAAAGTTATTGAGTTTCAATAAACCGTTTGGTAAAATTGTAAACCTTATTGAGCTAAGATTAGGACTCGCCATGCGACCCCTAGTAGTATCGCTGAAACGATTTACTGTCAGGTACTAAGTTAGTCTTCAGCAGTTACTTACAAATATTTGAGGTCTCTTCTGGTCTACCTTATGTTCAGGTATAACAGAATTTCTTACAAAAACCTAAGGTTTTGCACAGAAAACCATTCTGTGCAAAACCTTAACTTCTGCACGTTCAAGTGATTAGGAACGTGTCTCTGAGCAAAATAAAACATGATCGTTGTATTTAATTTAGTGAGCAAGCAGTCATGAAGCAGTCATAAATAGCATGTTCTGTTAATAATTAGATTAACTCTGTCGTAGCTTCTTTTACTGGAAGTGGAAGTCTTTACTGTATTGAGGATTTTTTAGCAGAAGCTGCTGAACATACTAATTACTATAAATGAGAAACATTAAAAATCCAATAAAGTTAATATGTTGATATCATTACTTACATCGCTATTTTACATATTTGCGCAATACTTTTATAATACACAGCGGTTTCACGTCATTGTGTAGATCCAAAAAGTATGTCGTGATGGATGATAAATTGGGTAATCATTGATTTTTCTTGTTGATGCAATTAAAAGGTAAAACACAGAACTATTCATTGTCAAGAGGCACTTAAGCGCAACTGCTTCTGACCTTGAAAAATTGCTTCAAAGCAATTCGCCAGAAAGTTGATTACATGAATTGCAAACGTGTCCCGAAAATACAAAATTCAAAAACGTTGATTCAAAACGTTAGTGGTCTAAAACACTAGTCGTGCCCGTGTGCCCCTCCTAATTATGTTAGTCATTAACAGGTACGATCTATGCCGCCATGAGGTTCAATTATTATATTGCACTGGATATAACGCCGTACAATGTGCAGTTTTAACTTAGAGTTACCTTCAACAAAAGTATTTTGTAAATGTTTAAACCTCCGTGGTACCGTCCGATAATCAACTGGGTTTAATTAGATTGATCGTGGTTGTTGGGGAAAACAATTTTTACGATATAACTATATGGGCATTATAATACGTGCATGTATGGATTATAAAGAATGCTAATAGCTAATAGACCATTCATTTACTAAAATTTTAGAGAACCTTATTTAACACGAACCCTGTTTATATGTACTGCCAACTAAATTTAACATTTTAGAAATTACGAAAGAAAACATTACCGTTGCTAAATACTTACTACTGATTACATGTGCATTATGTATAGGTACACATCTATTCTATGTTCTTAACATATTCTTGTAAACTCGATTGCCGTTGTGGGCGGATAAGGATAAAAATATGCGACTATTGCCAAGAAAGTTTTATAGGTACCTCTGGAAGTCTGTCTAAAAGTCTGTCGTTCATTTCCTCGTCTTCGTGCATTCATTGGGCGGCTCATAAGGAACCATATCCGCTGGGTACACACTGACAAATTCATATTCCGGGTTTGTAATTTCCTCTTGAAAAGATGCTGCTGTCGATTCCGTAGCCCTGTTTATGTTGAACCTATTTCTTCTAAGCATGTCATTACGGGTGACGACCGAGGAACTTCGTGATGTTGTTTCTGATGTCGTTGGGATACATGAAGTAATTTGTGGTAAATATCGATGATAACGCTCTAACTGATTTCTATTTGCAATCGACCAATTCATCCGTTCATTTCCAACTTCGGAAACTGTAAGTCCAGCATTTTGAGACGGTGCTGTGACAATATTCTCTATTCTTGCATTTGACCACGTCGTGTTCCATATATTAAAAAAGCTCCTATACTTCGTCTGATCTGATTTCACTTCGACAAACTGCTCGATTCTGAATCTTATTGTAATACCAAATGAAGCCATTGCACATCTCATGACGGCTACTGAATCCTCCTGGGGTCACACTTCCATTTCTATCTGTGTTTGAATAGACGCACCCTAAAGGAAAAAGTAACAAAGGGAACAAATTTAAATCTGCATCGAGCAGTAATGTTATCAACTGCTCAAAAAATTAAGTAATTATTGCAATAACTCATACTGTTTATCATAGTATCCCCAGGTAAGATGGTTCGTTCCTCCCTTAAAATACGAATTTGCTGAAAGTTGAAGTTATAGTTGTTATCGTAAGAAATCCACGGAAGCTCCTTCCCATCACGTATATGAATCAATCGCACACCTATTCCAGCTAAATGTGTGTGTAAATTCGCTGCAAAAATATGAATTCCTTCTTTTGGCAGTATTAAATCTGTGCAACCTTCAAAAACCACAACGAAAATAATTTACTTTCCCTTTCCGATTCGGCTCCAAACAAAAATTTAGCAGCCAAAAACATTCATCTGGCTTTGTGCTTACCGGAGCCACAATGGCCATAAGTAACGTGTGCCAAGGAACTTGGGGGTACTATATGAATAGAATAAAAAGGCGAATGAAAAATGCTTGACGGAGACGCTGGAGTTTGTTCTCCAATTGTTAATACACCGGCATCATGAGTCCTGATAATAAATTAGAGAGACAGTGAGCAAGAAAGTAAATTGTAACTACATATATACATGCGTACTGTAACAAATAATTTAAAAACTTTGAATTACCTGAGATTCTCGGTGTAAAATATTTCCAGAGCATAGTTTAAAGTTACACCAGAAATTAGTTGTGGGTTATCGTAGTGCATTTGGAGCATGTAATATTCGTTATCTGATTCGCTAATCGGTATTCCAACGTGATCAGGAAAAAATACGGGCTGCAAGTTAAATAATCATGTATTATTTTGTTTGTCCCGTTTGCATGAATACAAAATGCATTGATTTGCAACAAGTAATTTCTCACGTTTCCATTCACTTCCCAGACGTAAATAACTTCCGTGCAGTACTGTGTAGGAATACGACCAGCCGGTTCACGCAGTATATAGCATTCTTCTCCGCGATTTCCAACATGTCGTTGAAAAATTGAAGCAGCATCCTCATCTGAGGGAACATTGCAACGGTGCAAAAGGAAATGATGTATGTGCCTCCGGTCCACTTCAGAGGGTACCATTGAATTGAACTGAAATTTTAAGATAACAACAATGAACTTTGTTGCATGGGTCAAATAAAAAAGGCATATTTTTGGTTTTTTGTTACGTATTACCCCGACAATGTGCTTCTTTTTCCCTCCAGGTGCCTTATGAATCGTACACATATATTGAGTTTCTTGTGGCTGCATCATGTGTTGTCCTTTTATTGTCCATACCTTCCAATCACCTAAGGCGTTAGGATTTCGGGATCGATACTCTGGAAGCACATCTCTAGGAGTAAGATCAGGATCAAGTAAATAAACGTCGAAACTTCCTCTATTTTCGAAATGGTATTGGATTTCATCATCATTCTCGCCATACGCCCAAATGACAGAAAGAAAGTCGTCCTTTGAAAAAAAACAAAAATACACCTATCAAAGCTATGGACATAATTTTATCTTAAATAGAATTTATAGTAAAACGTATTACGGTAATCGCTATATCATGGTCTTCGTCACATGTTTCCAATGGCCTTGAAAAACTCAAAAATGTATGTTGTCCTCTTTCCCATGCACTGAGTAGAGTCCAGTCCTGGCTGTCATCTTCAATTGGCAACTGATTACCAACTGCGTGGCGATCACTAAAATACGGTTTCCCAGTTGTAGACAAGACTCCTCCCACAACTATATCTGCCCCTGCCATTTTACTGGCACTGGATGTGGTTAACCCAAAGCCAACGTAACCATTTGTTTGGACTGTGACATTAAATATTATTGTCTTTTGTTCCCAATTCACAAACCACTCCAACTCATATTTGCCATCAGAGTCCAAAGTGACGGAATGTCGGTATGGATTAGTGTCAACAGTATATGCTCTACATTGTAAAGCTGTACAAATGGTAATTACCAATAAGGCAAGGCACTTAAACTGAAGCCATGCAAATGGCTTCATACCGTTTGAACGAACAAATGTTTTAGTACACCGCACCATTTTCGGAGAGCGTTATCGAACAGTGTTTGACTCCCAAGAGTACTCTAAGCTCTATGGCATCTTGTTTCATAGGTTGCTGAAAATCGATTTCGCTGGGGAGATTATTGACAATATTCCTGGGTGTACCCAGGAATCTGAGGAATCCCTCCAAAACAAAGCCCCACCTAAAGAAGCAATAGTTGCTTTGATTTCCTATTAAAACGCTATAAAGTTAACTTTTTCATTGTTGCATGTTTAATAGTTACCCATCAAGTACCTACAATATTATATTGATTATAGATATCCTGTTTTCGCAGGTCTTACTATCTGACCATCAAGATCGCAATGTCAAATGGCGAATAATATGTACATATTCCTGTTTCTGTAAAGAGTATGAACATAGGTAGATATAATCTTAGCTATGCATCCTCTCATAAATAGCTTAACTGCTTTTAATGTTACGATTGATGACTATTTTTTCCTTTGGCACTTGATAGTATTATTAAAACACTATTAAGTTAACTTTTTCATTGTTGCATGTTTAATAGTTACCCATCAAGTACCTACAATATTATATTGATTGTAGATATCCTGTTTTCGCAGGTCTTACTATCTATCTGACCATCAAGATTGCAATGTCAAATAGCAAATAATATGCATACATATTCCTGTTTCTGTATAGATGATAGAGTATGCACATTGGTAGATATAATCTTAGCTATGCATCCTCTCATAAATAGCTTAACTGCTTTTAATGTTACAATTGATGACTATTTTTTCCTTTGGCACTTGATAGTATCGGTATCAGCTAATTGTTAATATTGTGCTTGCCCAGTTGCAGTAGACTGAAAATGGAACCACGTGTAGTGTAGGTATTTACCTTAAGAGTTTAAAATTACAAAGGGCCTTATCATGTTTTGCTTGTGTAGGTGTCGGCGCATTTGGCAAGTGATATGAGCGAGTAGGGATATGGGTTTGTCTGTTGAATTGATTTCGATAAATAAACTGTGTGTAATATGCAAACGTGATAAGATGAACTATTCAGTGACTTGAATTTCGCACATACTATAGACAAGGCGGATGTTTGCTGATACCGATACATCTACTGATTAGTGTACTGAAACACTTATTTACCTTAAGAGTTTAAAATTACAAAGGGCCTTATCATGTTTTACTTGTGTAGGTGTCGGCGCATTTGGCAAGTGATATGAGCGAGTAGGGATATGGGCTACATGAATGAGTGAGTAGGGGTTTGGGTTTGTCTGTTGAATTGATTCCGATAAATAAACTGTGTGTAATATGCAAACGTGATGAGATGAACTATTCAGTGACTTGAATTTCGCACATACTATAGACAAGGCGGATGTTTGCTGATACCGATACATCTACTGATTAGTGTACTGAAACACTGTTTCTTTTGTCTAAAAACATTTTTTAAGTTATTTACAAACCATATAAATACAAGGATGACTGATAAGACATAATAAATGACTTTGACGAAACTTTTATTTATGAATACAGTACAGGATATTGTATAGATACATCCCTAACCCTATATCTTACAGGGTAATCTTTAGAGCCTAAATAAAAATAATAATATCACACATCATTTCTGCAAATATGTTGTGCATCTTACACCCTGCAGAAAACAAAAAACAATAAATTATCGTGTTATTTAAGGATGTCCTGTAAAAATAAATTAAGATAAATTAATATAAGTTAAATAAAATATTTATAGCACTATAAGAGCACCTCTACAACTAATTACCTGTCATGATGATACTCTTGGATTTGTGAATTAAAATGCAGACAGGACATTAAACATATAAAATTATGGGTTTCCTTCAAACCTAAGTACATTTTCTAATTTACAACTCACCTTTTGATAAAATCTGTCACGAATAATTGAATAGATTTTTAGATCGTGTAGTGGATTAAAAGTTTAGTAAGGAAACTTGTGTTAAGTTACTAAGTTTACAACATAGTGGAAGGCGGATTGTAACTTAAAAATACAGTGATAATGATAATAGTGGCATGCCCCAAAGGTCTAGCAATATTTTTGTTGCGGTTGAATTGTCTTCCATGGCTATTTAGTTTGTATAGCCCTGGGCATTAGTATTGATTGACCACCATGTTCCTTTGGGGTATACTACTGCAGGGTTCTGGTACTCATTTTCCTGTTGCTGTTGAAGTATTTGCCTCGATGACTGTTGCCGTACACATAATGGTGCCCTTTCATACGGAATGACATTTTTGGGATAAATGGTTACATATTCGGAATCCTTTAATGTCCCCGCCGTTTTGCCAACTTTCGGTACGTATCGTTGAAGCGTGGGAGAGATAGGTGTTCCCGTGGTGGTAATTGGGGAATTATTTACTGTCATTCCTGGAATCAGTCTAGGACATTGATTAACTTGAGGGAGGTACCTGTGATCCTCTTGCAACTGCGCGCGACGAGCGATTGTCCATTTTATGTGGCGAGAGCATACATCTGACACGGTGAGTCCTGTGTAACTTTGAGGCGAGTTCACAACCATTTCCAAGTGTAAATCTGACCAGGTAGCATTTGTTATACCTAATTTGCCCAAGTATGTTTCCGATCTAATTTCACTATCGCATACTCCATACCCGGGTATCTTGTTGTAGTACCATAAAACACCGGTGCAAATTTCATTGCGAAGGGATACACCACCTACGGTAGCATAACCCTTACCAGTCGTCTCATATAAACACCCTGAAACAAAAATATAAAATTATTAAAAGGAGTACTACACGGAGCGGATTTTTCAAATTTACTTAAAAAATAGCGACATACTGGTTATCAATTGGTCTCCCGGTAGGACTAGGCGCTCCTTGCGAAGGATTCGTATTTGCTGGAAGTAATGTTTATAATTATCATCAAACATCACCCACGGCAGTTCTTCATTTTCTCTAACGTGAAGCAGCCTAACTCCTCTTCCAGTGGAGTGAGTGTGAAGACTTGCTGCAAAAATTTGTATTCCGGTCACTGGAAGCATTTGCTTTGTACAACCAGATCCACATTGTCCGTGAATTACGTGCCCAAGAGAACTGGGTGGAATAATAATCGATGGTGACGCTGGAGTCTTTTGACCAACTATCATCACCCCGGCATCGTGTTTTCTTCACAAGACAAAATGTTTAATGCATTTAAACGGATAAGTAACAATGGATGATGTAGTGAAATCCTAAATATAAGTGTATTCTTCTAAATAATCTTACCTTAAAATATTCGTGTAGAAAACTTCCAAGGAGAAGCGTAACCGGATTCCTGGAATCATTGCACCATTTTCATAATGAGTTTGAATCATGTAATATTCATTTGCGCTCTCAGACATCGGAATACCAACATGATCAGGCAAAAACACGGGCTGTAACACAAAACAAAAAAGGTTAAACAGTTAATTTAAAGCATACATTATGCTGGTTTGTTGATCAATTTTAACCTTTACCTTTCCACCGAAATACCACACATGAATGGGTTCTTGACAATTGAGCGTAGGGACCTTTCCACCAGGGGTATTATGTGTGTAGCACTCTTGACCTCTATTCCTTACAAACTTTTCAAAAAATCCGGCAGCATCCCGACCAACAGGAGCATGACAGCGGTAAACTACAAAATGATGTATGTGTCGGCGCTCCAGTTCACTATGAAAAATTGTGTTGAACCCAACAATGTGCTGCTTGGTTTGATGTCGAGGTGCCTTATGAAAAGTACAAGTGTAAAATGTTTCTTTGGCAGGGAGAGCTTCCAGTTTGTGTATAGGCCATACTTTAAGATCTCCTAACTCTTTTGGATTATTTGTTCTATACAGAGGCTGCGAAATCCTAGGAACCAAGTCAGGGTCCAAAAGAAACACTTCATAATGTCCCCTGTGTTGAAAATGGTATTCAATGTTATCGTTTTCTCCATAAGACCAAATAAGTGAAATGACGTCCTCCGTGATGGGAAAGTCTTCCTTGTCACAGGTATCAAATGCTCGGGAGAAACTTAGAAACGTGTATCCACCACTTTCCAAGGCCGCATGTAAAGTCCAATCTTGGCTTTGATCTTCCTCGGGAATTTGATTCCCCATTGCGTGTCGATCCTACACAGTTCAAATAGTTGTTTTTTTAATTAAAAGCGAGACAGGAAATATCATCAACAATAGTGTAATTAAATAAAATTCAAAAATATTGAAAAATGTGTTTTAGAACCGTACAGAAAAGTAAGGCTTTCCATCCGAGAGAACACCTCCCATAATAATATCTGCTCCCGACATTTTTCCAGCGGAGCTCAACCCCAAGCCCACATAACCCGTTGTTTCCACTGTCACATTAAAAATCACTCGTTTAGTGTCCCAATCCACCATCCATTCCAAAATGTATTTCCCGTTGCCATCCAAAGTTTCAACGTGACGATACGGATTACTGTCCACGAGATACGCGTCACTACGGGGGCTCAAGCTGAGTACAAAACAAGCAACTAAAACACTGGAAAAGTACATTTTCCTGTAACCACCACTGTCCCAACTTCCTACAATCATCTTGAAAATTTCTGAAATGATTCTTCCCGAACGTAATTACGGTTACCACTGTTTCATCAAACTGTTCCGACGCTGCTTTACTTGCAAATGACTAAACTATTCAGTTATGCTGCGCTGTTATATAACTAAGTTAAAGATCGGGCTTCCCGAGAACGTTTGGGCTACATGGCTTGCTAGGTCATGAGACCAATGAAGATAATTTCGTTGGATTAGTTGATATCATCTTCCAGAAAGAATGGGCCAAAATCCATTTTTGCATGAAAATTAATAATGCCAAAAAATGCAAAGATGCCGATGTTCAACCACCTGTACTATGAGTCAGTTATGTTATCCAAGATTTACGTGGAAATGATGAAATACTTTTGCTGGCAGCAGTGTATTTGAAAAAAAATGTTATCAGTACTTGCTTCTTATAACCTTATATATCAAATTAACTATTTACAGAAGAAACAACAGATAATCGTTCACCCGGTGCGAAGCGGCAACTGGGTAGAAAGATTTTTGTACATACAAATACATCTTAAGTGCATTGCGAATATTGCGATTTGTTTATATTCCACAAAAAATTGATAACCATTCAGTTATAAAATAAACACACGTATTTTAATTTCTGCTTGGATTTTTTCATGGAGTCATCGTCATTACTCATCACGAAATGCGGAACCTGACTATTTAATTGGTAGCCAAAAAAAACAAACACCAAAACATGAAAGCTTATTTGTGCATTTTTTTCTGTAAGCCGAATTCAATTTACTTTACCGTTAACAAACTAGTAGTACTAGTACTAACGTCTGTTCAGAAAGTTCAGAAAACTTTTAATTGAGTGTACACCACATACCTGATAGGCATGCTTGGAAGAAATGGAAGTTTTACAGTTTATTATCATCATCTTAATAATACTTTAATTTTTTATAGCTTGCATACATTTTTGATAGTTTGATAGTGATAGTTAACAGCAGAACGAAAAATTTTCGCTGTAACCTTGAATCAGATATAGAACATGGTAACAGGTGTCTGGTGCATAAACGTTACAATTTTTATACTACAAAAATAGTGGATCATCATACCTATTTATAGTTTATGGAGAGCTATATGGAGCAACCCAAAGAGGTAAAACATTGCATACTTTAATTTTTAGTAAAGGTTTACAGCGATTTATGCGCCGAACGCCAGTAATTTGTTGTACGTTAATTTACCGATCATGTAAACTGATGAGGAAAAGAAAATGCACTGCATACTCCATAACTATGCACTACGGTCAGTGTCAGGGCCAAACCGTTATAAAAGTTCGCACGTTTTTGGCTTACATACAGGTGTGTGAGTGTGCAGCGGTGGATTGTGGATACAAACAGCAACCTACTTGTTTACAGTTTATGGTATAAAGTAATGAAAATGAAACATTATTAGCAGGTAGTTGGTAATATTACTGCAGCTTGTCCGCATGGTTGAGTGCACAAATTGCAGATGGTATAATGATAAATTTGAAATATTGAATGGCCATTTCTGAGTATTGTGTTGTTTAAATTATATACAGAGATGCCTACTTACTTATTGGTGGAATGAACTTTTTTTGCACATATTAACACTTAGCACAGCGGCTGTAAATTTAAAAACGCTAAAATCAATCTAGTTAGGTATACCAGGAAAATGTGTTAATAAATATCCAAAGTACAACCAACTTAACAGAGATTGGGTGCAAGTTTATAGTAGTATAGCTAGTAAAAAGACGTAAACAGAAATGTAAATTTACTCACGTATAAAACATTTAATTCTGTGCCGTGTGTAGGTATGTAGTTTTTAATGTTGTGGCGAGGTGTTTGATTAAAAATTTTATTTACGTCAAAAAATTATTGAAGGTTATGAGATTTGTTAAACGTTTATGGAATATGTATAATTTGACTTTTTTTGACTGAACAACATTCAGACCAAATGTTTGTAAATGGATGTTTGAAACAAAAAATGCAAATGCGTATAATAATTAAGGTTAAGATCAGACTGGAATAATTTCAGTTAGAATTTTCCTTTAAAAAACCATTTTATTTATTGTTCGTTATGTTTAATGTCTAATGGCTAACATTATCTACATTAAATTATTTCCAAACAGGCGCACTTTTTTCATAATTTCAAAAAGTAACAACTTTCCTTACAATCAGCGTTTGAATGACTGATTGTGTGCTCAATGAACCAAGTTAATTATTTGTGCGTTATTCTGAAGGTAAAGTATAAAAAAAATATTTACAAAAATATTCCCGTTCATTTTTGGAAGAACCTTTGGCAGTCAATTAATTTTATAAATTTTTGATACAATATGCTTGCTTAATAGTTTAGGTATGCACCGTTGTTACTTATCACAATGAATATTTAATTACTTATAATAAATGAGAATCTTTGTCAACTCATGGAAGCCCACTGCCCATCTTCACACCCAGTCATGTAGTACCAGATCATGTTAGCAAGGACGAGATATAGTCAATAGTAAGTGCTCTAGTAGTAAATCGCATATTTTATAAGAATGAATTATGTGATTGATACGAAATTCCATTTTGAGGGCCATTTTTAGAATCGGACGAAGATGAAAACATGCTCGCAATCTGTTCAAAGAAATTCATGATTGATTTATCATTGTTTTGTCTGTATGGTTGTTGTTTGTTTTGTTGCAGTGGTACTCGATGACTCGTTGGGTTTCTATTTCTGTTGCTGTAAACATGTTTGAATTCAGGGTCGGGCAACGGTGGACGTGGTGGTGGTGGCGGAATTGGCACGGCAATCTTTACTGGAGGGCTACTGGATTTAGGTCTATGGTGAAAATCGAAAGAAACTGGGGTGGGAGACGGGGACTGTGGAATCGCTAATCTACTTTTATCCTCGGTTGTAACAGACGGCCGTATGGTACTTTCGCTCACCAAGCCTTTGAAGTTACTTTTCTGAGGATGTGACGTAGTAAATAGGGTGGTTCTTCCCCTACGTGGCGGACTACTTTGTCGGCCGACATCGCCATAAATAGTACTAAATTCTGATTGCCGTATTTGTAATGGCGGCCTTGGAGGACGTGGTGGCATAGGTACAGCGTCGTAAGACCCCGTTACAGGGGAGGGCCTATGCGATGTTGGAGTTGGGATATACGGGGTAAATTTTGATGTTGGTTGTGGCCTAATCACGTTGTTTATTTCCGGTATTGCGTTTTCTCCACTTTGGCACAATGGTAACTCCTGATAGCTGTTAAGGCTTTTTGGATAAGATACCATTGATGTTGTATGCGGTGTTCTTGTAGCGACCGGCACTCCGTTATTTTGCTGCCAGTCATTAGTGAATGTTCGGAACAATTTACTTTGGGCCTGTGCCATCATATCTTTAATATTAGGACAGCTCTCCCAATGTGTACCATATTTAAAATCATCCTGTAAATCCACTAAGTCAGATTTCGTCAACTGGGATATTTCGTCCACTACATCTCCAAGCCACGTACCTTCTAAGCGTTTTGGTACAGTTACATAACGATCCTGCCATTGCAAATCCCATGTAAAATTGTTAACGCCATATTTTTGCAATATTCTATCGGCCGGAAGCTCGCTGGTACACCTGAAGAATGGTATTCGCGTTGATACGTATACAAACGCTGAACAAACCTCGTCTTGACTAGAGAATCCGGAGAAGGAAGTCCGATTTCGTTCGTAGCTATCGTAAACGCACTCCGTCGTTAACTGATCCCCAGGTAGGACGTTTATCTGTCTATTGAGCAACCTCATCTGCTGATACTCAGAGTCATAGTTATCATCTTTGATGATCCAGGGGAGTTCTGTGGCTCCGTTACGGAGATGTCGTAAGCGAATACTTCGTCCCAAAGAATGAGTTTGCAACATAACGGCAAAAGCATTGGTGCCATTTTTAGGGAACATGTTTAATGTGCACTGCGGCCCACAGCTTCCTAAAATACTCATTGTGGTTTTTGGTGGGATCATGAACGTTCCAAAACTACCGTATCCAATCTGTAGTAAACTGGCAGAATTTGGCCTGTTAAAAAAGGTTAAAAAAAGTTTTAAACAAATACATTCGTAATTTGGTGTGGTCGTCGTTAATAATAACGGCACACCAGAATGGAGAAGGTGATACGTTCGTGATCGTTTCGAAATCTCAGTGTACCCCATAGCAGAATGTGTTTCCAACAAATTGGTTTTGAGGCGTTCTATTTATACATAAATTTCTCCGAAATCAATGAATGATTCATTGCTTAAGCTCTACTTACTTTTGCCTATGCGAAAAAATTACTTCTATCCCCGCCTCTATCTCTAAATTAGCTTTAACTTGGGGATTATCAATGTGAGTTTCGAGTAGGAAATATTCGTCTTGTGACTCTCCAAGTGGTATCCCAATATCTTCAGGGAAATAAAATGGCTTTGTGGGAAGAAACAAAATTTCATTTGATTATTTTCATGCAAAGTTATTCCATGTAAGTGATGTGACTGATAACGGGATTGAACCCCACAACTCACCTGTCCTCCCCTACCCCAAACGTAAATGAGCTCCCTGCAGAATGCTAATGGCAAAGACCGCCTTTCATTCAGGAAGCATTCTTCTCCTTTTAGTTTTACATATGGGTCAAAAAATGTCGTCGCATTTGTTTGTTGCGGTGATGTACATTTGTAGAGGAGCATTGATTGAACGTGCAGGCGTGCTAATTTCGTGGGAAGAAATGCACCCATCTACAGAATCGTTGTTTTAATACACATGAATGAGTCAAGTTATGATGAATACCAATGAAGTTACTAAAAATAAATTTGCCCATCGTACCCCAACAATATCATGTCGCAACAGCAATCTTGGTCCACGCTCTATTGAGCACCACACGGAGGTTGGCCTCGCCGCAAAACGCAATTTGGTTGTTACAGCCCATCGCTGAACCAAGTAGAGGTTGGAGTGAGGACCTATTTGGCGATAATGATTATGTGCAATTTCTTCTGAAATTTCTGGATCTAACAAGTACACTGGATGACTCCCTCGGCGTTCCATATGATATCGCACTTCGTCCGAGTCCCCATATGCCCAAATGAAGACAACTAGATCGTTCTGTGTACACGTGTAAACAGATCAGACATCAGACCACGTGTTTTAATTATACTAAATGTCATTATGTCATAAAAAGTATGATTGGGCTGATGTGAACGTGTACACGATTAATTGTAAACATAACACGTGAAAACGTACCGTGATGGGGTAATCGAAGGGATCACAAGTGTCCATTGCTCTACTGAAACTTAAATATGTTCTCTTTCCCTTTTCCCACGCTCCAATTAACTTCCAGTCTTCCCGCTGGTCCACTACTATTGAGCGGTTACCTCTGATATGAACATCCTGTTAAAAAATATCAATTTTAATTACTTTCCAGATGCACTCCGGTGTGAATCCAATTGTGTAACAACCCAAAGTTTTCGTCTCGGGTGTATGTCAGTCATTTGTACAAAGTACAAACACGAAGATACTTTACAACTTACAGCGTGTGAAGTTATGTATTCTTATTGCGCTTCTAAATA
>JAHZNB010000432.1:0-13133 GCA_027744295.1 Callyntrura guangdongensis | reverse complement strand
CAAAATCGTAAAAAGGCAATCAGAGACAACATAATTATACCTTTACTGCTTCTAAAATATTTCTTTCTGCCTTTGTGTGCGCAGTGTCTTTTTGATTTCTAACAATTTTTGCCTTTTTCAATACTTTCATCGCAAATATCTTTCCAGTGTCTTTCCCATTGCATTTTCTGACTTGGAAGACAGTGCCGTAGCCTCCCTTGCCCAGGACCTTTAATAACTGGAAGTCTTGTGGTCCAGCTTTTTGATGCTGTCCAAAAGACTGCTCTGAAATCGGATACTCTTGAGTGTCTTCAGAGCTTCATATCACAGAAAATTTTAGTGATATTCAGTGTTAACATTCTTCAGAAAAAGCATTAGAATAGAAATTACAAAAGCATAAGCAAACAGCAAATACTAATACAATAATCATAAATTAGTCTTTACTTCATTATCTCTTGAGTATCCCTTCCATCACCGATGAGATTTGCGACCTGTTCGAAAATAAAAATGTAATTATTTCCTAGTTCAGTGTTTAAATATGTAGTCCATCATACAAAGCATACACCGAAGCATGTTGATTGATTGAGTATACAGCCGTCATTCAGCTACTTCACTCAATCTCGTGCAATTCATTCATTGTTCCTCATTGTATAATGTGATGATGACCTTGACTGGCAGATTAGACCAGATAACCAGACAGATGTACATCTTGTAGTCAAATGATTGGATATTAAAGACTCAATTCATCCGACTACATCTACATCACCTCAAATCTTTTTGAGTTTTTTTTATAATACGTGAGTATAATACTTAAAATACCTACCTCATCCAGTTCAATGGAATCATCATCTGAATGTTCCAATGGCGCAACTCCATCTGATTCCACATCCTGGAGTTCAATATCAAAAACTCCTCCTACGTTGCTATTATTCATTTTTTTACCAGTACGAGCACAAGCATTGATTCCACTCAAATACTCAGAAAACTTGATATTTTTATTAGAAATCTTATTAAAAATATTATTTTAAAAACACGTGTTTTCACAACTACACAGTATTGCTTACATAACACGTTTACACAAACACACATTGGCAGTGAATGAATGTAGCGATGTATGTTACCGTACTACTACTCTCTCACTCCTCGACCCTCTCTCTCTGTTTCTCAGAATAAGGAAGAAGAGATTGCCACGCCTGAGCTTCAAGTCGGCTATCACGAATGGGGCATAGCAAGACTATGCACACCTGTTTTAATCAGGTAAATTCGTCTGCTCTCTTTGTTTTCGCCGTGTTCGTGATCTTGAATCAAAAAAAAATTGTGAATGATAAATTGATAATGCATACATTATATAATTTGTATTGTATGCTGTTTATAACTATAATTAATTATAATAAATAATAATGACTGATACTGATGACTTGGTATATAAAATACACCGGCGGAAAGCAGAAAAATGCTTTAATCAAAATCAAGGTTTACGATCGATCATTGAATAAACTGCTTAATTCGCCCGTTTATTGATTTATGCTGTTTGTTATTTATTGAATGTAATTGCGGTCATACATTCCCGGAACCCCCATTAAATCCGATTAGTCGTATGATTTTGCAAGTTGTTGTCATCCGAATCGGATGATCCGATAGATTTTGATCCCGCTGGTTTTCAAAGAGATATAGGGATACCGATATGGTGATGAAATGTGACTTGTGACATGGTCGTCAGTCGTCGTCATCCGATTTTGAGTCTTAGTTTTTGTGATGTTGAACGCACTGGAAGCTGGAAGCAGTAAAGAGACCTGAAAGCCTGAAACCTCCAACGTTTGTGAAGTTTATACTAATAAATGCACTTGCGTCATTTTAGAAGAATTTTTTTAAATCGCAATAAAAGAAAAAAAGTTAAATAGTTAAATGTTAAATAATTAAAAAATGAATGTTAAAATTAATTTTATTTATTTGTTTGATTGATTGAGAAGACAAAATTTTAAGATTGATACAATGGCTCTAATAAAAGACTACATAAGTAACTGTGCTATTTAGAACTCGGAAAATGTCTGAATTTTTTGTAATTTTTAAATGTCATCTTCTGGTCTATCCCAGGCTACAATTTTACTCATGTTTTCGACGTCGTTATCGTTCCAACGGTCTAGCGCGGTTTTTGGTCTGGTTCTAGAAGGTGAGCTGGAGCTACCCCCCTCATCTTCATCATGCACCGGTTTTCCCTTCTTTTTTGAGCTTTTCCCTTTACCTTTGTTTCCCCCTCCCCCCTCGCCACTAGCTTTAGATCGGGGTTCGACTTTATTATGACCGTTTTTTGCAGATTTGGATCGCCCTGCGGCACGAGAGGATTTTTCTTTTGAAGACGATGGTTTTTCTTCTTTTTCAAATGCCTCCTTGGAAGGGGGTCTTCCAGATGTGTTCTCGGCTTCTTCATCCACTTGCTCAGGAATGGAATCCTTGGTGGCTACTTTAACTCTTTTTGGAGATGCCGAAGAAGAGGAGGAGGATGAAACCTCTCTAGTTTTTACCGCAGATTTGGGTTTCGCTGATTTTGGACGAGTATGGGACCTACCTTTGTCTTCGACGGGTTGCGGTTGTTCCTCATCGGTCTGCGGGGAATCCCTTTGAGGTAAATCATTTAGTTTAGCGCTGTAGTTTGTATCATCGACCAGCTTCGGTTCTTCGTTTGCCCGTTCTGCACGCTCTGCCTCGGCTAGCTCTATCGCTGCAAATTCTTCAGGGTCAAAAGCATAATTGATAGCACCGTCGATTCCAGGAATATCATCGTACCCGATAAGAATTAAGTTGTCTCTGGATGATGTCATTTCGTCTTTACTTGCTTTCACTTGTTTTGGTTCATCCGTCAAACTTTCCATGGATGATGACAATGTGAAGGACTCTCCTGCAATGGATCTACGACGAGCAGATTTCATTCCTAAATATTTGGAGCCAGGTTTTTTGAAACTCAAATTGCAAATCTCATTGTCGCTCTCGTCGTCGGTATCCAAACTAACACGAATCAGATCTTTCTTGTCGGAAAAAATGATTATCCTTGGACGCATTCCCAGCCCCATGTTTCTCCTTTTTACCTTTAATTCAGCACCGGGGGAAGGTGATACATCTCCTATTCCCGAGGAGAGGGCAACGGGAAGCCCTGCTTTCTCAACAATTGAATTGTAGTCTGGGGGTGGTGCATTTGGATCAGGCTGCGGTTGCTGCGGTAAATTTTGAGGTTTCACTGACGAGGAAGGTCGCTGAGGCAATGATGTCAGTTTTGGTGGACTCAACGGTTTACCAACAACAGGGCTGCTCCCTTGCACCTTTGGAAGAGCGCCTTTGGGCGCAGAATTCGGACTTAGCCGATGAGTAGTAGCTTGAGTTGTAGCAGTTGTGCTTCCTGTCGTACCTCCTTGACCTGGTACAACTGTGGTCACAGCAGCAGGGTTGCCAGTGGTGGCTGTTGTTCCTGGAACTGCAGGTTTTCCATTCATGTCTAATTCCATTCCATATGTCAGTGTATCCAACGCACCATTCAAACCTAAACCCCCTCCTCCACCAGCACCTAGCATGGAGGGATCGCCATCGACAGCCAGCGACCGAGTCCGAGGGCTGTAATAATGACATTGTAATGTAAATGTAAATTGACATTTTGAAGAAAAAAACGTTTCTCATACACTTGTACAAAATTAACTTACGTAGTTCTTGGAGTTAGTACTGAGTTCCGATGTCCCCACATGACTTGCCGCATTTGTTCTCCTGTCATTTTTCTCCTTTTTAGTGCTTGTATGGTTACTTTCATGACGCGCTACATCATGGTAATACATATTTAACCGTTAACAATAATTGATATATACTTTTTTCAGTTTTTCAACCAGCGAATATTAAATTACTACACAATCACCTTCCAATTTACAACAGCGCCCTTTCTTTGTTTTGCTTTGGTTTTTGCTTTGATTTTGATCACCATTACTCCGCGAACTTCATTTGAAGGGTCAGTTCCAGACAGCTTTATAGAGTACTCTTGGATGTAATTTTTAGCATCCTCCTGTGTTACCGCTCTTTCTAGTGTTACCACAACTGTTGCCCACTGAAATTAATTTACATATTTTTAAAGAAAAAAAACATGTAAGATATTTTATATTTCTCTAACATCATGTTAGAAGGCTACCCCGATTTTCAGAATGTCAGAAATAAAATATACCTGCTTCACGAATTCTTTTTCACTTCTTTCGATAACTTGAGAATACGTGTTTCCCATCATAGCAATCAACATGTTTAGTAGCAATATCGGAACCATAATCATAAACAGAATGAAAACCGCTTTTGCACAGTTCGGATATGCCAAGTCACTTAATTCGTTGTACTGTCAAAATATTCAAATAATATGTAATTTCAAATATTAATTAGTATCAAGTTACTTCCGTTTCTGTACAGATAAATTGACAGAAAGTTTTTAAAAAGTAAGATTACATTGTACGATCCTAGAGTCATTTGATACATGGCCATCCAAGTCACGTCGTAAGTATGGAACATAGTTTCATTCTTTTTGGGATGACTTTTAAACAAGTAGAAAAATGACTGCGAAAACGCGAGAAGAAATATGGTTATAAATAATACCAAAAGTTAACATGTCTCCAGTTATCATGCTGTAGATCATCGTGACAAAAGGACCAGTCAACTCGATAGCACTAAAATACACGCAAACATCATGCCACCAAGCAAATAGGGCAATTTTTTAATTAGAATATTTCGTTGAAGTGAAGCTATCTATCATCAATTATTATGCCCTCATTCATGTTTATATGCCCTTAATTTTGAGTAGCTAACCCCGCAAAGAACATCATGAAAAACCAGCTAAAAACCAATGCGAATGCAAGCAGTCCTTCTTCCGTTGGAATATCTCCGTTTAATCGGCATGGAATACAGGAAAGAATCAGAAAATTTGCCACGATAAACAAAGCCTTTGGAGGTGCATTGGGCTGTAAGTCGAGAAGTACAAAAATTGTTATGAAATCAAGATATAAAAATTTGTTTGAGGGCTAATGAAACATTTAGCATTTTAACAGAGATGTACTAACAAGTTGCTTGAGGTAGATTCCTAGTCCCTGATTTCTAATTTCACCAAGCTGTTGTATAAACACAAACGACAGACAACCCAAGACAGTGAAAGCTTCGAACACCATTCGAATTACATCTTTTGCATCACGAACTTCCATTAAGGACCGTTTTCTATCATTAGGACGAAGGTAGACTGCCACGCTCATTACGAATAGGTGTACAAATGCAATGATCATGTTTTTCATAAACTGACGCTGTGCGAACGTTTTCCATTTTTCGGCCAACAGACGCTGAATTATGCCTCCATCCAACATGGCCAAATGCTCTTCCTTCCCTCCAGCGAGAATCATGAATATAGCTGAATTCCAATCTATATAATAGTAAAAATTGGCAGTTACGTATTTGCGGGTGGCAGATGTACCGTTACCTCAAAAACCTAATCAACTCTAGCGTTTTTGTGTAATTGATTTTACGCGTCAATGGTAAAAACAAAAGCACTTAAATTTTTATTCATCTTTTTAAAATGTAAAACCAATGTACAGAAACTTGCGTATTATGAAGATGCAATTTTATAGCGTAATACCAGTTGATCATGAATCACAACCATGTGCAAAACAGAATTTCCAAAAGAATCCTGCAAATCGGGATCAGCATCACTGTCTATTAGTAAATTGTACACGCCTTCGTTATTCGTACATGCTGCCCATGCAAGCGGGTACTCCCCGAGGTAGGCAAGTCCTTCATAGTCGGTTGAACTTGAAGGCCGAGCGACTTGCTGATCACGGGGAAGGAAAAAACTTCCTGAAAGTGGGATAATAGCATTAACATCAGGATAACTCAAATATGAATGGATTATCTTCGATTGGAAAATATTTTCCAAATACCAATAGCCCTCTGATCAATTTGACAAGCTCCACTTTCCACCAACAAATGTACCAAATCGTTGTTGGAATATGCAATTGCAAGATGCAATGCCGATGCCCCTTGGAAGCAAGAGAAAGGAGCAAATTAAATTTTTTACAGTACAACCTCCAAATTTGTTCAAACAATTTCACAACTAATTAACAGTTTTAAAATAAAATACCAAGATACTCTTCACCCTCTACACAATCAACGGCCAGCTTTGGATAGCACTTCATCAAAATTTTTGCAAGTCTCGTGTGAATTTTGGTGTCGCATATTATCAAAAGATGAAGCAGTGTTTCTCCTAGTGAACCTCGGTACTGCATTTGCCAGCAGGCTTCATGATCCTCCCATTTTCCCAGAGGATCTGTTGGTCCGCTGGCCACGACCGGGATCACCACCTTTGAATCCAAGTTTGTCATTTTGTAAAGAACCGAAATTTTCAAACATGGATTTTTCATCAAAACTAATTATGATGCTCAGAAATTACATGCTTGGTGTTTCGGAATTTCCACCGCAAATACTCGGTACGGCTGATCGTTTGGCCTTTCCCTTCCCTGTACATTAGAATTCCAAACTGCTCCCTCACCAACTTTTCAACTTCATGTGCACCACCGATATTATAGGCGTCAATTAGCTCACCACCTTTTTTGTAGTTGGCCAGTTTGTATAATAAGCAGTCGTCATCATTGTTTGCCTAGACATTGTACAAAGTTATCAAAACACACTTTGTCTGAATGGTAAAGTAATGGGAATGAATCTCAGAACCTCTTTAATTTTAATTGCTTCCATATAAAATAATTCAAAAGCTTACCTGCGAAATGACACGATCCAAAACTTGACCTGGATCAATCTTTTTGTTTTTCCCTAACCGACAGCCCATTATAAATGTTATGTGTGTAATTACAGATTTAAAACTTACAAATATGCTATGCAAACTTTCTGGACAGCGGGAGTTTAAAAATTTTCACGAATTGCGGTATTTTACGTGCTGACCTGGTCATTATCCTTATGTCAGCAAAAAATGAAAGTTCTAAAGGTTTTAATGCAGATTTTTGTTTCCCCTTTTGATGAAATATCGACAAAACAATAAGTAGATAGGTAGGTAATGTAGGGCAAACCCATTTCAGTTTTTATCCTCAAAGTCACATTGTCGATGCAATTCCTTTCATTGCAAATACAATATATGTACATGCTCTACTTATCGATTTAACACAAAATTTTAGTCGAGTTAGATGGAAGGTTCAAAAACCTGAGCGCATTTGTGCATTTATGTGTATCAACTACTTCTATATACTTATAACATGTAACGATCCCGAACAAAAATTAGCAGTAATACGAACGTCGGTAGTACACACTACTACTACACACACAAAAACATTTTCAGACGTTTAATTTATTATTATATACATACATACATCTCGCCTGAATTGGATGTGCATTCATTCAATTTACAAGTATCATAAAAGAGCACACAAAATATATACCATGATATTTCAACGTTTTTTATTGAAATATCACAAGGTTGATCTCGAAGAAAGGCAAAGATAACGAACAGTAAATACATACAAGTTTACACAAAACTAAATTATGATATAATCTCTTTAACATAAAGACTGAGGATATTTCAGTATCCTTTGTTTTAAAAATGCAATATATTAAACAAGTTTTCAGTCTTGAAATCTAATACATATTTATTTACACGTCTATGGATTTACTCTTGCAGCGTAATATAATATCTCGTTGTGGTAATTATTGAAATTCGACACAATTGCACTTTGTGATTGTATTTAGCAGTAGTGGTAAGCTTATCCTGAATGTAAATAAAGTACAATGAAGTTTTCGTTGTTTTTCAGTTAGTATGTATTTGGAACTAATATACAAGGAAGAGAAAAATTAGTGATCTCTGGATTCGGTGGTAGATAAAAAGATTAAATGCGTTGGTATTTACATAATTATATTTTTGATCATTATGATAAAGCACTTTGCTAAAGGAAAAAGCTTCAAGATTAAATGCAACATAGCTGTTTAAAATTTAATTAAATCTTCAGATTCGTTGTTTTTGGTCAAAAGATTTGGACTCGGATTTCTTCGAGTTCTTGGAGGTAGCGGCGGTGGAGGTTGCAAAGTTGGTGGCGTTTCTTCGAGCGATGGCTGGGCCCGTCGTTGTATTTGAGGGGAGGCGAAAGGATTAGGCCTGGGAGTCTGTGCTCTTCCATTTTGAAACAAAAAAGCTGGGGACTTTCTCTGTGAAAAATATAATCAACATTCAGATTCTTAAGAAAAAATAATGTTATTGTAGCTTTCAATAGTTAAATTAAAGTTTGTGCAACACCAACCGCTTCGCGCATGGCAGTAATGTTGTTTTGCATGGAATTCAACTTCTCTCGCCAATGCTGATAACTAAAAGAAGAGAGAACCGTAACATGATGCGACGGTTATCAGCTATTTTACAATTATTAGGTTAACCGAATATTTAAATTTGTTGCGTCAAATAGCAGTTAAAAATATAGTTAATCACCTGGCTTTTTGTAAGGCATTCACCCATTTCTGTACGTCTGTGTCAGTTCGAGCACAAAATATGTGTTTTTTCTCAGGTTCGTCCAGGAATAACAGTGAAAATGAGAACGACACTTCCGTTTCTTCATATTCGGGCTGTACCGAATAGTTCTCGAGTACTAGCACCCCAGCCGGCTATATTTAAAAACCACCCAGTTTACAAATAGAAATGATCCAAATGGTATTTAAAGTTTAAGTCTATCACCAACAGATAATAAATTCAGTAAATCAACATACTTCTTTGGCGTCAACGGTGCCCCACTCCGTGAAGCGAAAGTAAAATAGCAGATTTCCAATCAGTTTGAAAAATCGCTCACGAAATCCTGTCCATGTCAATTACAAAAAACTCTTTAGTTATTAAAGATTAGTTCTCTTAAACGAACGATGGCAAATAAGTCCTCTTCCGAATAGATAGTACATTTAAATATTTCTGTTAGAGAAGGGCTGTACCTGTATCCCTGAATGAGGAAGGTGACTTGTGTTCCAATCTACCCTCATACTGAGCACTCCCCTGTGCTACTAGCACCAAATCTTTCTCGTTAAATTTCATTTTGATGACGGGCACTACAATTTCCAGTAAAAATACACCATTTTCCTGGATACGTTTTTAATTTCAGGGAGATAATGGATTTCGTCATCTCCCTTGATATTGGACACTTCATGTAACAGTGGCAGTGGTACAACTATAAGTACAACTAGTGCAGGCAATGAAGTAGAAACTACATTATTTGCACTAACCCAATTCATCTTACCGGAGCCCCGCCGTACCAATGGGCATAGCAGTACAACTTTCTGCCGTGGTGTACCATATCACTGCAGCTGCTGCACCGCAACTTCAGCTTTTTTTCCTTATCGTTTATTCTGTGTTACTGTGTAATAATTTGTGTAAATTGCAATTCAATTCTACTTTGACTTGTTCCTAATTGAAAAATTTCGTCCTAATTTCAGAAGGAGCACACGCAAATTATAAATTTCCGAAAAGGATAATTTGTTAAATACGTTAGACCTTCCTTACTTCGTTAGTATGATCGATTATTCCGACCAGAGACGTAAAGAGGTTAAAAAAGTCAATGCAGTAGAGTAGAATTGATATAAAGAAAGCGTAACATTTGGCGGTTTGTTTAGTATTGGTATTGTATTTATTTCAGTGATGAAATGAGTTTAGTAAATAAAGTAAATATGTGTCCTTTAAATAAACCTTTATTAAATAGGTGGCCATAAGTGTCCATAAACAGCTTTATTAAAAATAGTTGAAAGTTCAAAAAGTTAACCTTGTTCCTAAACAATCACGTGCTATAATTTACATTTAAAATGGATGGTGGATGGTTGACTTACAAATGAAATTAACTTTTTGTTACAAAATAAGTAACTATTAAGGTTTAATTAAATTATAATAACTACCTATACACTGTAAATAAATTATAGTAATTGAAATATCCGAAATTAATTAAATACGGAGGTAGAGGAAAAGCCTCTATCCGGAACAATATTATCCATTTTTGTCCAAAGTTTGAAGACTAGATTTTTGACGAAGTAATATATCTCAGTAATTTGCCTAGAACGATGCTTGCATGAACAAAATTAATAAAAAATTAAATCCCAATTATGTTTTACAGCATAATATGTATGTTTATCAGTTGCACAATTAAGCAATGTTAGCGACGTGAATTGAAACACAAGCATGCATCTCAACCAATATAAATGATTTTTATGATAATAAAAATAATATATATCTTGAACAGAATTGAAGGGGAAACCACAGGAAAAGTCGTAACTCTATAAGAAAAGTCATTGAAACTTGAAAATGAGTCCAAACATGTATAAACCGTTTAATTTAGTCGTTTGTTAATTTATGTGGCCTGACCGCGTATGTGCTAATCGATTTAATTGATTTTTTTATAATAACGTTCTAACACAAAAGCTTAATATATATGATGAAGTTACGTACAGGGAAATCAAAAGGTTTTCATAGAGAAATAAAACAGTTTCATAGGGAAATCAAAAGGTTTCATAGGGAAATCAAACAATTTCATAGAGAAATAAAACAGTTTCATAGGGAAATCAAACAATTTCATAGAGAAATAAAACAGTTTCATAGGGAAATCAAAAATTTTCATAGGGAAATCAAACAATTTCATAGAGAAATAAAACAGTTTCATAGGGAAATCAAACAGTTTCATAGGGAAATCAAAAAGTTTCAATAAGAAACCCATATTTTCATATATGAAAGTCAAATTGCCATTCATTTTAGCTGGAAATAAAAATCGTCCATAGATATAGAAACTATGTTATGCCTAAACAGCATTATGCCTGCCATCTTCAGTTTGGTATGCTCAATCATTTTTTTCTATACACACAGTAGTTTGTTACCAATTTGGTAGGTGCCGGTTCCAGCTTGTCATGAATAATTTATGTTTGTCAAAACGCTGTAAAACATTTGTTTAGAAATGCGTGTCTATAAATGAACCTTGATGTCCGTAGCCTCTACGAGCTATCTTACGACTCGCATTCATGTTGTGCTTAAGTCATCCATCCAAAAATATTCTTTCAGATTTCAAACGTTTCAGATAGCAAATCAAGGACGTAACCCTTAAACCTGGCATGCTAAAAATACATCCAATTAAACAATTAAAATATTTTACTCTCCTCATGTACATTTGGCTAGCATATCTTACACGAGCATTGTACATTAGAAAGGCAAAATGGCTTTTTAAATGGATTATAAAATTACAATTTACATTATATGCAAAACTAATTAATACCATTTATCTTTACCTTGTATATATCCTTAATTCAACAATAAGGTGTACACGGGGTTTTAAGTGGAAATAATAGAAAGATGTTAAGATTTTATTGTCAAACTTTCGAATTTAATCAAAATTCTTCTTCAGGACATAAAACATAACCAAATAAAAATATCGAAAAGGAAAACAGACATTGACATTCTTCGGAAAAGAAAAACATTGAAAATAATTAACCTTAATTCAACGGAGGTACTCGAGGTACGAATTTCCTCCTAATTGTATGTCAATGTTAAGTACACAGAAATGCAGCTTTATGGAGACGAATAACATTTTCTTAACTGATACTATCAGCCATCATTACATAATTAAATTAGCATTATGTTCGATTTATATTCATCGTACCAGCATTTTCTCAGATTCTTGCTGACATTAAATTATGTAGTAAGTTCTACGTATGTACGCGCCATCTATTTTGTTGTTAGGCCGTTCATGTTTTTCTATCATACAGACGTTTATAATTACAATCATCCACAATCAGAATTTTATGCATAAAATGCCCATTTAGACCAACTTACAAAATAAGAGGCGGAGCGAAAGGGATTGTTGGTTGTCTTGTTTCTTATTAACAGTCAAGTCAATCAAGTTGTCGATCTCAACCTATGGATTGTGTAAATAATGCAATATCTACTCTGTACTTATTCCAACTGTTTTTTCTGAGTAGATAAATTTATGATATAATAGGTAACAGTAATAGTATATCTTGTAACAAACTTTCGTCACATACACGTACTTTGCAGTTTGCGTCGATTTCTTGTCCAAATAACAACCCTTGTTTAAGCATGGCTTTCGAACCTTTAATACCACTCACTGCTGAACTGCCTGATCCAACTCTCATAATTTTTGATGATGATGGTAATTTGAAGCAAAATACTTATCAACTTGTTTGTCTACAAACAAGGTAAATAAATATAAATATTTAGTGCTTTTGACCATTTTTTAGTCAACAAAATCATGATCTGCTGCTAAAGGATGGAAAGAGTCAAATAGTCTGACTGAAGAAAAGGCATTTTCATTGTAAATTTCTCCCTACTATGTTACGACTGATGGTGGTTTTGTTTGCACAAGAGATTAACAATGAAGGAGGAGCTCAGAGGGCAATAATTATAGGTTAGGCTCTCCTTGGGAAAAGTAAATTATTATTTGCTTGCAACTACTCAAACCTTTTTTATATCCCGTCTGGAATTACTCTACTTACCTTTTAACGTAACCCTTGGTGGACAAAATGAATAGAGGGAATATTCTGATTGTTGAAAGGCAATATCGTTAAAAAGATGAGGATACGGCAGTTCAGGTTTATGTGATAAGTAATAACTAACTTACCCAACGTTTATCATCGTAATATTCATTTTACCTCTTCATCTCTTTGTTTCATCTATGATATGGTATGGGGATCACATCCAAGCAAAAAGGTCACTTAAATAGGTACATACATATTTACCTATATGCTAGTTAACATAACATTACCAAATGTTTTCAGTGATAATCAAAATTATTTGTCGGTGGGCTTGCGGAAAATTAGAAACCATTCTGGGTAAAAAAATATCGAGGAAAACCTTTTGTAGGATAGAGTGCAGAATTGGCATGGGAGTTTAAGAATGCAAAGACTCTAGCTTAAAATGGATACTCATACCGAGAACTTGCAATCACTGTCATCACACTGCTCAAGAAAAAAATTAAAATATTCATAGTGAATCGATATTCATAATATAGGCATCAGTGAAGCTAAAATACGTTTTGTTACACTTACACAATTGATGAAAACTACCAAATGAGTTGTTCCTGTAACATCATCGTCGTCGTGACTGTGAAAGATGCACCTTTACTTCCTCATTTCTT
>JAHZNB010000431.1:0-52288 GCA_027744295.1 Callyntrura guangdongensis | reverse complement strand
GACTACTATTTGACGACAAGTATCACCAAACTCAAGTTCAAGGCTAAATTATTCATCTACATGAAGAAGAATGCTGTCGCCAAGAAAAGAGAAAAAACACGTTCAAGGATACATGACGACAGCTACAAAATTTAACACTTTTACAATCATCATCATATTTTAACTTATCTACATATCATGCAGATCACGGGACAGTTTCAATATCAGACGTTGCAAAAGAAAATATATATTCTCTTGTTTTTAGGTCTTGCCGATCATCATTATCATCATCATAGGTTGGACTTCCAGGTACTGTACTGTCTTGAACAATTATTTGCATGGGAGAAAAGTAGAAAGTTCGCGTTTTACCACGTCATTCTAAATGCACTGCATGCAATATGTATTACTCCTCAAATAGATTTAAAATATCACAATACGATTTTAGTAAAATGAAGTTTATTGTGAATACTGGTAATTTTTTACACGACAAGCTACTTTAGTGTCGTATGTGTAAGTGACGTTGACTTTTAATTACATAACGAAAAATGAAGGCCTGGCTTATACATAAGATCTTATTTACAGTTGGCATTAGCTTAGACCGGCAGGTACGATTACGATTTCATTTATGAAACAAAAAATATTTTTACACTGTTTTGTGGGTGGTGAAGTAAGACAAGCCCCATTTCTCTATACACGAAGGACAATTTGCAGAACAGGCAAACATTGAATACTTTAAGCTGCCACATGCTGAGTCACTAGACTAATATTGCTGAACACGCTGACTGGAACCAGCTTTACAATTTTGCTATACAAATTTTCACGTTTTTTTCGTATTCAAAGTACATCCACCATTTTCACTCTAACACCATCCTGAAACACTACCTTTCAAAAACTCTTACGCTGTTTTAGACCGGTTTGCACAAGCGGAAAGATTCGTTCCACGTTCCCTAGTCTTTCCAAAACGTGAACCGTCTGGACAGACACCTGGTGTTACAAAGGTTGTCGTCATTTGTATTTGAAACAAAATGTAAGTATATAATGTTTAGTATTCTGTGTTGTGGTTTTTGCAGCTCTCGTCTCTACTCACTAGTATAAGTTTGTATTAATCGTTTTTCATTTAAATTCAAATATGCTGCGCTGGTGGACACACTCGTAAGCTTCTGGAAATCCTAAAAACGAAAGTCTGCAGTCTGGAACCGGATATGTTTAATACAGACAAGGTTATATGTAGGGTTTCCTGCCAACAGTCATTACTGCCATTTATAATTCACTTACATTTTGGTGATTGCTCCAATAGTTTTTCCGCTCATGTGATTATCATTAACGATTTTTAAGTTAAACATTTTCAATGCATTTTCTTTTAGATTGCAGGGTTTCTGGACTTTTGTATAAAAGTAAATTACAATTTGAAAATTTTATCATAGGTCTCATAACTAACTTGCCACAGATATTCAAGTTCAGTTACTACGATTATGAATTGCGATTTTAAATTCTGAGTACGTATGTACATATCCAAACCTCTGTAAGTTACGGTTTTTATTTAACTTACGCTAAAATAAATACTAGTACACCTACGCTAAAGTTAGTTTGTGAACCCTGAAGAAAATAATTCCAAAATACAATAAAATAATGTTTTGGGTTACTATTAAAATATTGAAAAACTTTTCCATGTGTGCATTTGATACTATTATTGTTGTATAAATTGAAAACTGTACATAGGTAAGTATAGACATTCTCAGAACATGCTGACTGGGGAATTTCTCCTATATGATTAACTATCAACAAACTTTGCTACTTGTATCTTAATAATATAATATTATATTCATGCTGACGTACGGCAGTGGTGTTTATAGTACATAAAGTAAAACTTGTACACACAAAATCAAAAAACTTTTAAAGGGGAATATAAATAAAAGTCTGAGATGAAATAAACATTATACAAAACAAGTTGCGTCACCAAAAGTCTCCCCTTTCTTATTGATAATGACTTGAAGAAAACTAATCTAAAAATACCAGGGTAGACTTTAAAATGCATCGTTTCATTTTCACTCCCAAGTAATGTTGACATTCAAGCAATTTATTGAAGAAAAAAATATTTTATTGGGGTAGGTCACTAAATAAAAATTCATTACAGTGACGATTTTATCGTCTTTTTTTCGTTAAAACTTACGAGAGGGAGTGTTCTCATGACCTTTCTTCTTTGTAAAGTTCTTTCACCACCTCGGCATTTCCTACGTTTCTGCTTCAAAAGCTACTTTCAATGGGCGTTGGTGAACATGAAAGACATTTTAAAAACTGGGGTAACAAGATTAACGACGTACGTGCCAGAAATTTTTGTTCTCTGTAAAAAGTCTTGATGTATCATTCCAGCCAGTTCCAAATTAGGTCGTATAGTCGTATCGATTAAAGGGTTGAGTGAGCCAAAACGACAGTCTGAAATAAGGAGGTAGATATTAAATAAAAGTTACTTAATGGGCTACACAATCAATAAGATTTTTATTAAATCCTTCATAGGTAGAGCGTTTAATAAAAGGACAGGTACTTTTACTACATGTTGAGTTCGTGTATGAGCAAATGTATCCCACTCTGTGTACCTACTCCAACGTATAAAAAAACTACCTACCTTTCACTTTTCCTCCCTGAACAGTAGCAGTAGTAGTTGTAAGCCAGGTATTAATTTGGCCACGTTCCAAGGAACAGCTACTATGCTTTTTGAAAGTTTTATTATTACATGATAAAATATTATCGAAATGTACAAACTTCTTCAATATCCCTTATGGCCAAATCGGGTCACTTACATTCATTTGAATGCATTTCCAGGTCATCCTGTTGTAACAGTTAAAAGTATGGTCGACTCTGTTGTATGCTTCCATAATGCCTACCCGCATAGATAGGTTGTATGTATGTAAGAATGGCGTATATGCATCTTTGTAAATTTCAGCAAGACTGTATACTACACTACACATAACATCCCTTAGAGCTCACAACGAACAGTGAGAATTGTTATGGTTTATGGTTTATCTTTCTCTAACATATCACTCGTCTCGAGCGGAAAAACTGTATATTTTACAATTTTCGGATTAGCGCTCTCACTCATGTACAGCGTGTTTGTATCCATAAGCGGAAATGGTTTTTCGGGTCGGTTGGTGGGTATCACTCTTGAAACGATGACATGTCATTGGTTATTCCTCACAACGCACTACAGCGCTTCTCCTCTACTATAGATTTGAAATACATCCAAAACTTCTTGTATTTTGACACCACTTCTCTGCTAGCCAACTAGGAATTCACTCTTTTTGTAATGTACCTTGAATGAAAAACTTTTTTTCCCTTGATGTATAAACTAAATGATGAAGAAAAAGGGAAAATCCTTATTTGTCTATTTGGCTTATGCTCTGTTCAGAAATGCTTCCCTTTACTCTAGACTGTCGTACAACGTATCAAATACCCCTCTGGCTCCAGCAAACCATCATCTCCGAATATGATATCGACCATCTGCTGTCAAAACGTCAGAACTTTGTTGGAACTTTACATCCATCCTGGGATCTGATATGTGTTTCACTACTATCCAATATATACATATACAGCGCGTATCTATTTTACATGTAGATAATCTTTAATATTTTCATTGGTGTACACTCAAAAAATTTATAATACAACTTTACTTCATATTTTTTATTACTTGGTATTAATATTCAGGTAAGTGGAAGCATTGAATTACGGAACTTTTAAAAAGTAGTAATGCACAGGGTAGTACGCTGATGTATACACGTGCTTTTCCTTGAAACTTTTGACATATTTGCAACTGCCATTATTATATCATATTTTATTACGTATTTCCATCCCCTGTAGTTTTGTGGAACTGAAAGGCTGGTGCATACTTGTCTTGACGTTTATTTATAACTTCCTTATCATAAAAACTTTTGATTATGACATTTGATGCGCATGAACTCTTCCTATCAACCTATCAACTTACTCAAATGTACAAAAACAATTTCTTTTTCAGATACCAACAAAAAAGCATTTAGCAAAGACGACAGCGGCACAGGATCTGTCTTTTCATGGCTATTATTGTTTGGCCCTCCAGACAGTTAAGTGAACCATATTTTTAGTTGGATTATTGCAACTCTAAGCAATATTTTAGATTAGCACTGCTAAACATTTTTTCTTCTTTGCATTCCCCGCCCCCAGTAACCTTTTAAAGGACATTGGATCACGCCCGTAAAATCCAGAGATGAGAACATTTGTTGCTGTACGTACGTATGACAATGACGCATTATAACGTTTAGGTATGGAAGGTTCTAGTCTGATGATGGTGATGAACGTACTCTTTATTAGTTTTAAATATATTGGCAAGAAATATACAATGTCAATTTTGTACAAAAAATTATATTAAAAATTATTTTTCTCAGAAAAAATACTCAATAATCTGTTTACGAAGTCATTTTAATCGATCTGCTGATGGTATTTTAAGCTCCAAGCGAGGCTTCGTCATTCCACGCTTTCATCTTCCTTTCTCTCTGTTGTTTAATATAAATTCCACCAAAAATGTCATCGAAGATCCTCCTTACATTTAATATGTACAAAATAGTCCCCCATGTTTGCGTGGCTCTATCTTTTCATCCCGATAACTATTCAGAATGTCAGCAATATACTAAAAGTAACTTTCCAGCTTACTCCATTTTCCCATGAACACCAAAATCCAATATTATCTGAGCCTGAGGCATCTCGTCGAGGTTCTCAATCACTGTGAAAGCATTTCTTAGTTACATTAAACTGTTTGGAAGATATAGGGAATGTTATGCATTAAAACATACAGGCACACATTCAAACAGGCATAAAGCATCATCCCCCTACGTTCCTAAGTATATGTTTTGGGGAAAAAGTGAAAGCATTAGAAAACAGACCGGAGCAAACTCTTCACTGTCTCTTTTGTGTCGTATCTGAATATATTTCTGCCATCACTTTTTATATCTTTTGAAAATCCCCTCAACAGTTAGTAAAAGTACTGCAATTTGCATTCCACTATTCATATTATTACGTAATATTTTGGAATGCCTTTCTCCCTCTGAAAAACTATGGGCACTACTTCTCGAGGAATATAATATCTAATCTAACTACCCTCTCCGTTCTTTTGAATTCTCATCAGCAGCCTTTTCTAACAACAGAAGCGGTTTGAGAAACAATACTTAACGCATGTGAATGAGATAAAACGCCAAGCCCTGCAAAAATAGAAAGACTTTGAGTAACAACGTATCACGTTGCTTGTTGCTAGAAAAGGGAAAGAGAAAACTGGTTGGGTAATAGAACTTGAAACGTAAACAAATAGCCTATGAGACAGGATACACGTTTGGTAGACAGCGAGAGAAACTAGTCAAAAAGACAAAGATTGAAATGTTTTGCTTGAGAAACAAAGTCGGGAAAAGTTGAGGATTTAAAGATTAGCCTCGAAGATATATTATTCTTCTTCTGCTTGGTTTTATGGCAGCTAAAAGTAAAAAGTAGATAGAGGAGATATGTCGTGTGTGTATATATTCTTTTCCGTAGGAGTATAAATGTAGTATTATAAAAATAAATGTGATGTACAATTACTGTAGAAGATATACCTAAACAATTTAGCGACTTAAAGATACGTGCATACATGCCGACGCACTTACAATAATGTTACCATAATTCCTTAAACCATTTATGCATCGCCTTTGTAAGACTTTTCCGAGGAACGTGCTTTTTCAACTAACTTTCCTGTCTCGACCGGAACCGCTGTTTTTCTGGCAAGTCTGGAAACTGCTTGCGTCTCTCTGTGCTTAACAATGACTTCAGAGATTCATTCGGAAGTCTGGCCGGCCTACACTCTACTCCGATTTAGGTTTTAGTCTGTGTTCAGTGTTCACTATGTAGAATAAGCTTAGTGAAAGCAAATCACATTTTCCTCAATTACTCCATTACATAATGGTAGTGGTTAGTGTTGTCGGGTAGTCTCGTTTATTTGACGGTGTTTTTTGAAAGCAGGGTACACAGCATGTCCATTATGAGCACTTGTTTTTATTCCTGTTCAAACTATTTTTACAAATCTGTCAACCTGGGTTTAAATTGCACAAGCCTGTTGATTTTGTTCAAATTCTGTGTAAATAATTATGATCCTTTGAAATTATTCATCTCATCGTAAAAATTGACATCTTTATAGTTAGATTAGATTCATTCAGAGAATTTTACGAAAATAGATTTTGCCAAGTTAATAAAGGTAATGTCCAAATATGTACTAAATATAGGTAACATCCTTGGCACTGCATACAAATTTTGTCAATTCATTCATAATATACGAGTTATGTAATATTTGTAAGAATAATATTTCGCATCCTCTTTTCTGGGTTTGAATAACAGGAAGCAAAAAATTGTAATGGTAAACACTACTATTTTATCGTTTTGTTGGCTGGAATGATCAAGAAATTGATAGGTAATTGGGAGATACCAAAGATTTTACAACCGAAGTACACCATAAAGATAGATTTGAGCCTGTAATGTATGTTTCTGGTTGATTTACTGCTTAATTAAAAACGATGACGTTTTTAATTCTACTTGTTAAATGTTCTCTTACAAATAGTGTGGTAATATCGTCAATAATGTTAACGTTATTAATTCGATCTTGGTTGTAATTTATTTGTTTCTATTAAATTAGTATTATAATACACTAATATCGGTTTCTAATAATGGTACTTGTTTTATTAGATAAAAAATAATTATTTGGGTTCATCAAGTGTCAAATTTAAAAGTATTTTAATTCCAACGTTTCGATCCGTATACACGAATTCTTATTAGGGAACAAATAAAAATTAGCAAATTTACAATGTGCAAGTTTAAATCAATTGAAGACATTTAAAATTGATAATGATGTAATAGAAACATTAATTCATTCCAGTATTGATGTAGGTAGTCACAACCATACTCGTCTTTCCTGTTCATGATGGAAATTTCTTGTTATAGAGCACAGTGAATGATTACGGATTCCTTAGTTTCCCGTAAGATCTTTCTCGGTGCTTTGTTAATGATATAAGCACTATTCCAATTTATGATATGATTATCAAGGTCTTCAATATTATCCCATACATGTTGGGATATGGCTGATTGGAATTCTCCATTTAGACAATGGCGTTTGTGTTCTTTCAAACGGTCTGACAAATCTCGTCCTGTTTGACTTATGTAAATGGCGCCACAAGAACACTTGACAATGTAAACTCCACAGTTGAGATTTGGAGATTCATCTTTGTGGCATGTGAGCACACATGCGGGAAAATGGAATGTAACAAATGGGATTACCAATCCTAGATCTCCAAAGAATCATTACTACATATCTTCAATACTCGTTGAACTAAGGTGTTAACGACTGTCATTTTTTGTGCATTAGGATGAACTGATTCCCAATCCAGATATTTATCCGTATGTGTTGGTTTTCTACAGATAGAGAGAATTAATTTTCCATTCTCGTTGTGGTGGATCAGTACGTCCCTGAAAGGTATATTAGCATTTACTTCTATTTCAAAGGTGAACTGGACATTTTTATGGAAAGAGTTAAGGCAGTTGAGGATTGATTTTGTTTGACGGGAACGTATGACAGATAAAATGTCATCAACAAATCTCGAATAAAACTTTATATGTGAGTTGTTGTCAATCAGCGTAAATTCCAATTTTTGCATAAATATTTCTGCACAAATTGTTGAGAGTGGGTTACCCATAGCACAACCGTCAGTCTGTTCGTAAAATTCATCCTTATATTTAATGGTACTTGTTGACGTTTGTCCTACATACATTTTTTCCTGATTAGTCTTTTTAAGCTTTGCATGTTATATAGTACATCCGTGAATCAATTGATTTAAATGAAGAAAAAGACGAATGAAATAAGCAAGGGAATTCGGTTAGAAAAAACATGCAAGTTTGCTGTTGGAAGCGAGTCGTGGTGCAATTAAATTTTAGGCTTTTAAATCACCGACCGTGACCATCCTAATATAGGATCAAATCTATCGTTATTGTGTACTTCGGTTGTAAAATACTTGGGAGATACTAGTACATAAATACAATCGAGATATAAATAAAGTTATTTTATTTATATCCCAATTATATACCGTCATACAAACCGGAATATGACATACGAATTAACGATAGTATTCACAAAATAAAGCATTTAAAAATAGAGATAAAAATGATCTCTTAGAATTTTACTGAATCACAAACCAGCAACATTCCACATCACACGGCTTTGCAAGGATTGGAGTAATTTGAAGTGATTTTGACGGATTGAAAAGATTAGAGTAATTTTGCGTTATTTTGACAGGTTTGAAAAGTTTTGGAGTAATTTGGAATGATTTTTAAAGGAATGAGTAGCGTTGGCAGATTTATAGGGATTAGAGTATTTGGTTGCTTTGAACGTTCTATGGTGTACAAAAACAGAAAAAAAAATTCCCCAAACTATTCGGCGTTGTAACTTGAGACTTGGCACGAGTTATCGTAACTGGAGTAGTAATTTTTAAAAATATGAAGCCGATCCATCAAATTCACATGGTAGGTATATGTTCCTCGTCAATTTAAAACATGGTGCGGTGGTAATAACCAAAGTCGGTACTTTTGTAACTGATAATATACATCTCGAATTTTTATCCTCAGTGCTAGTCCACATTTGGAATTAAGTTATACCGCAAAAAAGACTGACGGACAAACAACCACAGTACAGTGCAGCTTCTCCCGGTCAATAAACCCTAGATTTTACTTCACCCGTGCACATAAACCACTGACACTTTAAATTAGCGCATGCTTGTGATCATTACTCATTTGTCATTCTATCTAGCAAGTAGCAACCTCAGATATTCAAGAAATGTCCTTGCCTGCTGGCATACATAACAGTCATGATAAGATTAGTAAAATCAATAATTAAAAACACGTTAAAAGTAATTAAGTAAAAACGAAATCTGAAGACATTCAGTTACTTATATGCGCGTAGGTTGTAGGAAAATAATAATTAAAATATTTATTGTGTTATATAGTTTTTTTTCCTGGTGTTATTAAATGTCGGCACACGAAACACTTGGTTTGAAACTAAATCAGTATAGTAAATTTTTCAGTCAGTCAGTACCTACCTACCCCTGCGGATGGAGAATATTAGTCAAGAATTCAAAAATCACTTTAATTCATTTGTTAGCAGTAGAAAGTAGCAGCCATTACGCAGTTATAACAGGAAGTGTGGACGTAATTCCTCTTCCATTTCTTAAGAAACTAGAAAAGCACTGGGGACTACATTATAAATGACTGACTGTACATAGTCATTCTTTGCTGCACTGACCAATTCTTTTTTCTCGTAAGAAGAAAACAACAAAGTTCTAGGGTAAGGATGAGATATTGAGTTAATCCTGAACAAGCAACCAGAAAGGAAAATGTATTAAGCGTAATCCCCAGAGATTTCGCTGTTTCTCTAGTGCCTGCCCAGTACTCTTTACTATATACAAATAAGCTGGGTAGTAGCCATTCCATCTTTTGCAGGGGTAAGTTGGTATGTACTCCTACTTCCTCCCATATAATTTGCTGCAACTATACAAAATTATAGTTGCGTAAATTAAACCTCCGGAACAAAGCTCACGCACTAGACAGGATAATGGCGTGCACGAGAAGAAATCATCAGTGTAACTCATTCCATATTCGGACGGACCCTCTAAAAGTAGGGTTACTAATACTCGTTGCAATTTGCCTCCCTTGTTATTATTATTTAGGTACGTGAATGTGTCCATTAAATATGACAGTTGTAAAGAAATAAACCCATTTTGGTACATAATCCAATAATATACTCTTGAAATTTTGTTGAATACAGACTTTTATCGTTAAGAGTTTTTTTATCCGTACGAACTAAATCACAATTGGCCAGTAATTTAATGTTTACTTTGCTCTATGCTGCGCCAAGTTTTGTATTTCATTAAGAAGATGCGCGTTGATGTATTAGTTTATTCTTAAATTGTTTTCAGTGTTTAAATGCTAATTTTTAAAAGAGTTATCGTTAGAGCAGGGCTGTGAACTTCTTAATTTGCGCGGTGCCTACATTTCATAACAAACACAATGACTAGTTGTATGAATAATGAATAAAATAGATAACTCATGTCATAGAAGATAGGGAAAGGTGAATAGAGTGAGTGAAGTAGACTAAAAAATATTTCAGTTCAGTATGCCGCGTCAGTTCCAGAGACTATGTAGGGATCTGCTTTCTGCTTTTCCCTTTCTTGCCCAAGTAAAAGTAACAATTGATTGTCAGAGTCACAAGTAGGAAAGAAGAAAGTAAAAAGATAGCAGCGGAATAAAGAAAAAGTAAAAAAAGAACGGAGGAAAGTCTTACTTTTACGATCAGAAATAAAGTTCATAAGGGGTTATTAAAGAGTCATATAATAGCAACTTAAGTCAAGTCATGCCATCCTAAACATGAGTTGACTCTTTTCTACTGTTTCCCCTTCTTTTTAACTCAACTTGTAGTATCTATCTTCTCTCTTCTTAGAAAGACTACATTATCTTTCTGTGTGGTTGGAAAGAAAATGGAAGTTCAGTAAGACGGAAGTCCCAGAGCTTTGAAACAAAAGAAAAAGAGTGACGAGAAGCGGATGAGGGTGAAAGAGGGTCTTTTTATTGTTGAGAACCATAATACAACAAACGGAACTGGGAGGAAGATGACAGTGGTATATTATAAATGCACTTTGCAAAGCCTTTGGGATAGAAAAAAGTAGCATTGACAGGGAGTCATCTGAGAATTAAGTTACTAACAGAATAGAATATGATAGAATATGAATGAGGAGAAAGAAAGGCACATTAGTTTATGAATAATTTTGTTTGTTGTGGCCGACCTTAATAGTGCGTCGGCGTAAAAACGTGCTGCTATTTATATCCACGATAATAAATGTCAACAGTGCAGGTACAGCTGAATAGAGGAATTTTTGGCTAGTTGTGCATAACGCCGAATCAACAAGGGCTCTGGAGAGAAAAGTGCTCCGGGGCCGCGCTTTTCCAAATTAACCGTGGACTTTAAATTAATATGGAAGGATAAATAAGAGCAAAAATTGTATCAATTTGCCTATACGAAACATGAGCAAGAAAAACTTTGGATGTATTAGTTTCTTCAAATACGGTGAAGATAGTTTCAAGTATATGAATTTTTGAACATGATGTGTTAATCCTTCCCATTCCCATAATAAAGTTGTTCAAGCTACTTCAGCAATATATGCAAGCTACTACATAACATATTATTTTATTACATAATACAACTTTTGAAAATGCTGAAAATTATGACGGTATTGACAAAACCATTACATTGTACCACCTGGACCCATTCTGGTTCTACGTTTGAAGCTAAAGGTTTAGAAAATTATGTTTGAGTCATTGAACATACATACATGAATGTTCAATTTGATAGCGCAATAATACAATCTATTTAGGGATACTTACAAATTATACAAACTTTGATATAGAGTTACAAATAATCACTCTGGTACGCTACAGTAAAAAACTTTTTTCACATAAAAATGTCTATTGTCTGTCACCAAGTTCATAAACACTACAAAAAACATGAACATTTGCCAGTGTTCTAGAACAAAAGAACTACTTGACTTTCGATACTCCAGCCAGGGTTGACTAAACTTATCCGCTCTTGATGACGATATTGCGCGAACTCTATCATATCAAATAAATCAATATTCATGTTATGTATTTTTAGACTCTTTTTCACTTTCACAGCCATATGCAAGGCGACAAGTGTTACACTTGATAGATTTTATAAAGTTTAAATTCACTCTATTTGCTTGGTAAACACTTTTCCGTCATCATCAGAACTTTTCTGGGTTCAAGTAGAGAAGAGAAAATAGACTCTTTCGTTTATTTTAGCTCCCTTTGCCAAGACACAAAGGAGTAAAAAGATTTCTTTTGATGATTCTACCACCTGTCACTTCGTCTTTGCAGCTTCCGTTTCGTTAAAAGAGAGACAGATCTCTGGTCTCTAGCTGGCTTACTGTATCCGAACGGAATGTGTGACGAGATGAAGAACTATATACACACTCTTTAATAATTTCAGGTTCCATAAAGAGCCCTGTGCTAGCTTAGCTTCGCATATAGTTAATCCTCAGGGAAAGTAAGAAAAAAATGAACGTATGCATGCATGTAAAGAGGGTTTGAGTTTGAATGAATGCTTTCTTGAGTCTTTTAGGTTAAATCTCAAATTTACAATTGAAAACGTTATACGCAGTCTTCGAATATTACACTCACACACACACACACACACACACATCTAATACGTATATAGTATCATATTTACAGCTTTTAGAATAGTCACATCACATTACATAATATTACTTTGCTTCCTCCCTCTTCTCCCCTGCCGTATACAGTCTCCAGTTTCATCCCTTTTCCTGCCTTTTAGTCTTGTCATCTCTCTCTCCCTGTCTCTTCCCTTAAATTTTTCGCTTGCTTTTCGTATTTCCTGAGGAGATAAAGTTCCCTTTGTCTTTCACCAATCATATTAAAGGCATCCCAAGAGAAAACAAGAGACGGCTGTGAAAAGTAAGCAGGCATACATATTCATAATATGCATGCGTCAAGTCTTAAATCATATTATCAACTTCATTATTCAGGATATGTATAATATTACAACAGCCAGTAAGAAATTCAGCAGAAAGGCATTATGCCAGGACTAGGGCTGGGTAGAGTTGCCAGCAATGCCATAATACGTACATATATTACAGCAACGAGTAAAAAGCGTATAGCGTGTAGGTGTTCATATACTTACGTTCGTCATGTAAATGTGTATTACCACCCACATTTTTTATGCGTTGGAAGACACGCCGAGAAGAGCAATCTCTTTAGGAATAGGACGAAAAGCTGCTGATTTTGCAACTTGCACTTGTTCACACACACGTAGACATACACACGCAGTGAAACCTGAGTTATAACGCATATATTTGGGGGATAGATAAATATTAAGCTGCTTTATTGCCACCGTCATCTTTGTTATCGTCAAATGGAATATATTTGTAAAGAAAGGAGCTGTGGCGAGACAGTTAGATATAATATCATATGACAAAGAGTATGAACGTCGGTCGGTAGAATATTTTTTTTCACCAGCTTTTTTAGGAAATGAAGGAATGAACGGTTCGGAAAAGCACTGTTTTTACCTTGAAACTTTTTTTGTTCTGAATCAAACCATTTTTCACGGAACTCTTGTTTCATTTCCTCACCTTTTCACTTTCAATGAAGCTTTTGAGATGTGTGGTGGCGATGGCAGGAGTTTTAGATGTTCTGGGAATGAGTTTTCGTTTTGGATGTTTGGAACATGTGTAAGATTGGTGGGGTGCATGAATCATGTTCTTTGTTTTCTAGATCAACTCTCGGCAAGTAAAAGTTTTCTTGGAGCATGAAATGTGTACCTTTAGAGTGATTCCCTGACATCCCTGATGTAACTTTTACCTTGAAATCTGAGCAGAGCAACTTCTGAGTCCAAAATTTTTTTCCAGAAAAGCATGGACATACTCATCCAACTGCTTAAACCAAGGATATACTATGTATATGTACATCTGAAAAATGCTTAAAAGTACCTATATTTCATCCAAGGTTGAACGTCTATATTAAAATCTTATCGACGGAGAGATTATGTTACTAACATTAGTACATTTTAATTGTAAAATTTAATCTTCAAAAGTTTCACACTGTGATATCATACAACATGTAATAACAAACAGTTTTTACAGCATGAGGCAGGTTATCGTTATATCATCAGAAGAATGTCAAAAATACAGACGAAAAAGCTCAATGGCATGTGATATACTTTCACATGAAGATTCAATATGACAATGGTGATAAATCATGCTTGAATGATGTAAATAAATGGTAGATACATTACAGTTTACAGTACACATGGTGCAGCCACCACAACAGCTAACAGCTAACTATCTAACAACAAAATAACTTAGACCAGAAGCGCCAACTACCCGTATTTCAAAGAAGTAGCTCTGAATTTCTTTGTTCTAAGACGTTCCATGGAAAGTTTGCACATAGCGAATCGGATTTTGGACAGTAGAGAGTGCTGACATACTAAAACGAGAAATGAAGTGCTACCGTTACCCAAACCAAATTGTATCATCAATAATAATATTGCTTCTTTCTTCTTTAACTCTTCAACAGAAAATTGGGGATTGTGAAAAATTGGGAAAATTTCTGATGATGATGGAAAAGTGTTTTCCAAGCAAATATAATGAATTTTATAAAATCTATCAAGGGTAAATTTTTGGTCTTTCAATATATATCTTACCGTCTATAAATTACGTTTGCATCTTGTCCATTGACTACCATTTGCCTTACATATTTCAGGTAAAGATCGATTCAGAAAGGCAATCACCAATTCGGCGTAAATAAATTATAATGGATGGATAGTTCCTGAAATTTAAAATACTGAATGCATACGGTAATTAACTCTAAATAAGAACAAAGTGCGCAATTAAACCGAATTTTTAGCGTTCGAAAAATTTAACGCTGGCAAATTAAAAATTAGATAAAAATCACATCTTACCTCATTAGATCTTTTCATTGCATCTTGGATTCCATATTAATGCCAATTCATACAAACATCACTAAAAGAGTTACCGAACGTTACCCAAACGCAAGTCATTATTCGAGAAAAAAATCGAAATCATTTAACGTATTTGTAATGACTAACTAACAAAAATCCCACAAAATAAGTACACGTTCATTTTAACAATAAATTGGCAGTGAATCTAATTAATTTTATATCAAGTGTACCGGTATTAAAAAATTAAACAAGTTTTAGGAACTACACTAAACTAAACTTACAATTACAATTGAAACGTTACTAAAAGATTTGATACATAATTAGTTATAAATAAACGACTCGAATGTCCTTGCAGGTGATTCGATGCATTTTATTGTTTTTATTGTTCCATCAGATAAAAATAATTAACAGTTGCTAATTCTATATTCTGTCAGTGGTGTGCGTAGTGTTGGAAAAGAATCTTCTCATTACATTGATTTTACACAGGACAAACAGTCAATTTTGAAACAGAAATGTTTACATAATATGCGCGGATAATATTCTTTGTTGTGTTTCTAACATTGTGTCCTTTGCAAATGTTCCGGTATGTCCCCATTGCATATCATGACCTGAGCAGCTTCTTTCTGGGCATGGACAGTTTTTTTGTAAGCCAGCATAATCATCAGGGCAAGTTCCTGTTCCGCGAATTGAATGCAACAGTCACCAGACTCCACTAAGGCATCCACCTCTGTCTTGAGTTCCTTTTTGAAGTTTTCAATAACTTCCCTGTACTGATCCACCATTTCATGTTCACTATTAACACAATCCATTTCAGCTTTTAGGTTGAGCAGCTCTTTTTCAGCGCAGATGAGACTTTCTTCCGCTGTCACTAACAGTGGATTGCACTTCGTGTATTTACAATTTTTTCCACTTTCAATTGCCTCTCGTAGTCGACCTAAAAGTGCCCAGGCGCATTGTCCCTTTTGCATTGCTTCCTTTACCTTTTCACATCGCTCTTTTGCAATTTTAAAGACACAACACCACGTTTCCTCGTAGTCGGGGGGTTCTAGTTCATCCGCATCGATAACACAGTAGCCTTGGTCCATGAACTCCTTCATGATTGCAATGGCTATACAGTAAGCCTTCATGGCAGCTTCAGTGTACTCGATTGCTTTTGTCTTCACCTCTTTCAGCACCTTCTCCAACTCACTGTTTGCTTTGACGATCATTTCTTCTTCACAGTCATTTTTCCGCAGACATGAACTGTCTTCACATTTCCGTTCAACACAACTTTCGCCATCTTTCGGAGCGCAGAATACTTGAAAACTTTTTACAAAATCATTATTTATCACTGACTGTCCTCCACATCCGATAATTATACCGATCGCTGCAGCAGCTATCTTTAGCAGAAAAGAACTGTGTGGTTCAGTCCTCCCTGAAAAAATAGGTTTTGTTTCAAAATGGAGATATCTTTGTTGTGAAAGGTTCAACAACGAGTTTTTGGGGTTTATAGGATTCTGCTGGTGATTTGATCCAAGAGTGCATATAGAGTTTATCGAGTAGAGGGATGGAAAAGTGGATGCGAAGGCGGGCTTCTGTTGCTTCAGACAAGATTCGCAACCATTTTTTATGGGGGTGAAAAGGCAACGGCCACTCCTGATCATCATTTTGTACATAAGTATTTCTGTAATTTTAAATAGTATTGTTATCCTTTAAACTAATATTTACATTTTACTACAGTAATCCGTTTAAAAATTAGATTATGATCTATAAAAATTTCACAAAGCATGTTGTCTCTACCAATGCTTACAGAATTGTCCAAACAGGGTGTCACAGTCAGAGGAGTGGTCAAACCGAAATATTTGTGTACCGAATCGAGAATTTCTCATGCATATCGAATTAGAAATATCTTTATTTCATTGATGGTGTTCCGTTCCGAAAATGTTTTTGCGTTTTGTTCTGGAATCACTACACAATCATTTATAATGTTTCCCGTCTTGGTAACGAATAGTTAGAAAAATCGATTTCTGCAATGGCAATAGCGCCAATATTGGGATTTGGGAACTTGGGGGCCAACGCCGTTTCTCAGTGGTTGACCGTACCGACGAAAGTGATTGAAAGGTACACTTTTATTAATTACGGTACTTCACTACTATACCAAATACGGTCTTTAAGGAACTATAATGAAAGAAAGAATAAAAGCATAAAAGTCACTTGCATTCGATTCTTGTAAAAAAAATCGTATATCCTCCATCTTCAAAAAACGATATGACCATGAAATGTTCAATCGAGCCACTGCAGCAATATAACATCATCGGGAGAAGCAACACGAAAAAACGTGGCCATACTTGTAATTATGAAGAAATAACCAAAAGCAATAAAATGGAATACGTGTACGTGAGCAATATAAAAAGCTATAAAAAGAAAGTCAATATGATTTTCTCGACCTTTTCGAGAAACCGTACATTATGCATTATTCCTTACTTTTTCGTGCAACGCAATTTTTCGACGTGATTTCCTCCTGCTGTTTTTACACAAAGACAACGAATAGCGTTTCGGTTGTAAAAAAAAGTGTTGTTTGGAACGTAATACTAGTTGAATGTTATTTTAAATGCCTTTGAGTATTCTAACTTCTAAATTTTGGGTGTAATATGTATAACATAAAATATGCATAATAATCGCATTCTGCATTTATAAAACACGCACATAATAAAATGAATATCTTTTGTGTCGCTTTTTTCAAGATAAAAGAAGCAATAATAATCACATTTTGTATCTATATATACTCTTCACTGTTTTCAACCAGATAGTTAGATAGTGTATTCATTTGACTTTCACTTCGTCACTTATTAACTTCACGTTGACTGTCTGTCCGTCAGTACGTCCAGACGATAACTCGAAAATGGTTTCGACTTTGAAAATTTCGCCAATCGATTCCTCATCGCTTAAGCTCCTCTGGGAATGATTTTTGGGTTTCCAGAGCAACGAGGTCAAAGATCACGTAACAGTATTTCTGTTATTTGTGGGGCGATTTTCATAAAACTCTGTATACACAGGTACCTCCTCTGAAATTGGTCAAAAGTTGGACGCCCTAGGTGTATCTCTGGTATTTGTGGGCAGGATGAAGGGAAGGTTTTGGAAGGATGTTAGGGAGTTTGTTGAACACAAATCTCACTTACTTCGTCTTTACTTCGTCACTCTGCTACTATTACTTTGTAACGTTTATTATTGTGATGTGATGATCATAATAAAAATGGTGTACATCTTTTTTAAATACAAAATAGCAACATCGTTATCCGAATGTACGAATATAGTAGTAATGTATGTACTATTGTCATCGTCATCAGGTCAGTAAAAAAGATGCAAGAGTATTTATACAACATATTGCCCATTGCCCTCCTCTAAATTTATATTTCTCTCAAGTAGTTTCATGCATTACGCAGAAAATAAAACCGAAAACGCGACGATGGCAAAAGGGTGGAATGATGACAGAGAGTGCTCGCTTAGGGGAGAGAAAGCGAGAGACATGAAATATTCCTAAAATGCATTATTGTAGGAACCTAAAGATAGCAATATTTTCATATTGCTTGTACTCAAGACACATTACAGAAACACATCTTTCGTGACCAAATGTGCGCTCAGTTGTGTTGTTGGTGGTGGTAGGTGATGGCAAACTGCTGCTGCTGGTAACGTGGTGGTAAGAGCACATTATTCGTTCATCTTATATCACCTATCACTACTACAAGGCAGTATATCCCATTGTCTTTCCTTTTGTAGCTTTCTTCTCTCTGGTTCATATTATGCTGTCGGTTATTATTCGTAATATCATCATCATATAACCCGTTAACAACACCAAGAACAACAACGCAGCACCGCAAAAAACAACAACATCAACTTGCACAAAAAAATGCATGAATCACGAAAGCAACATTGCTGTCTTCTGTCTTCATTTTTGTCGCTTCATTGTTCTTCCAAATGTATTACATCTCTCACATCTCAGGCTTCTACGTAAACGAACAAAGTATATGTAAGTCACAATTTGACTATGCAAAGCGCTATGTTTTTGTGAGGTGATGTGATACCATCGCTTAGGGTAATAGAAATAACAATAATAACAACAGAAAAGATGCTCGTGTACGTCTTGCACAAGATGTTTACTCTTATTCGCCGAGAGACAACTCAGCATTCATTCACCGAATTCAACAAACCGGCATCATCGGACGCTTCCCGGTTTGTTACAAAATCAAGCAAATGAAATTGGAAAAAAGTAGAGAGCCTCCATTGAACCATGCATACATATGTACACTCACAATCACAATTACAACCAGTAGGAAAAAACAAGCAGCAACGGGAACAAGTCCAAGCTTCCCCGAAACATCTTATTTTTTTTAGGAATGCTCTTCTTCTTGCCGATCTAAAAGGAACAAAACGACGGAGAATGTTTTCCCCTATTATTTTCTTCAATGAAATTGTCTTTTACAAAAATGTGACAAAACGAGAAAAATACAATAAAAAATTTACATATTCCTGGTATTGTTCCTGGGGTAAGTGTAGTCTGTTACATATAGCAAGGCACAGTCGACGTGTGGTGGCGACTTTGACTTTTATCTTTTATTTCCTATATAAATAATAGGCGTTATATCTGCCCGTATAAAAGGTTTTTTTTTGGATGTATCTTAAAACGCTGACTTTTTAAGACGACACAGGCTAGATGATCATGTTTATGGTGACGGTGATGATGATAGAAAAAGTGCTTTTTTATTTTCTTTTACTGTACAAGGTCTTTTTCTCCCTCAATACATTTTTGAACGCAATGGTCGATATAGCGGCTCTCCAAGTTATCCCGTTTGCATAGGTACCTGTTGTAGAAGGCCCAGCGACAGTGACTCACACGAGCGAATTAATATTCAAACGACGACGAATGGCAAATAAGGTACACAGGTAAAATGAAGTGAAAAATCCATGTTGGTTTTTCTCTCTGTTGCCACTACTGCTGTTTATAAATTATATTACTGGTACGTACCAGAGAAAGAAATAAACATACAGAGGGAAGCGACACATGAAATAGAAAAATGTTCAAAATAAGAAAGTATAACAAGGGGGAAAGTGGCGACAAGAAACTAAACGTGCGTAAGTGTGCTCTTTTTTCTTTCGTCTTCGTGTTTATTATATGACCCTTACACCTACCCTTCTGTTTTGTATTCCATTTTCTTTTTCAGTTCAGTCAGTAGTCCCTGAGCTCTTTTAGACGGGCAATATTTTATAATCTTGAATGTGCCCCGAAAGTACCTCGTTAAGCGTTAGAAAAGCTATTTGCCACATTTTTGAGGGTAAAAGACAGGTAAATTGAACATGCATGTTAGTTCATGTGAATCGTAAGATTATGTAGAGAGAAAAAACTTTTTACAGATGTTGAGCTGAGGTGAGATGTAGTGGTAGTGACGACGGGTTTGAGCACAAGCAAATAAATAGCCACAGTTTTTTACAAGGGAGTATGATAAAATGTCCTTTCATATTATCGCGAGGGAAAAAAATGAAAATGATAAAGCATATCTGTTGTGAATTTTACTTTCCAATTTGCTCGTCTTTGGTACCGCCTTTTGTTTAGCTAGTGTGGGGCAAATGGATACGTGGTACAATGGTACAACTTCCCATCCGTTTCGTTTAGGCTGAACTGAAAGGGTAGAAATTCATTTTTGTGACTCGTCTTCGTCATATCGTCCTGTCCTTGTCTCTGCAACAAAGCATTGTTAAGGAAAACTTCATTTTGCATGGTACTGCAAAGTGGACTTGATTCTATTCCATCGGGACTTGTTAGAAATGCCGAAAACAGCAATGCATTTAGATGAAGTAATAAAAAAATTGTGTAAATGGGGTTAGAAAAACAATATCAATGCATTGAGTGAGTTGCATCAATAAACTGCTGTATTTAAAGCACCACGACACGAATGATACTATCATTGACTTTGATAAAGCATAAACGATATATATGTATATGCCATAGATAAACATTGCTTTAGTATGTGGATTTTGACATCGTCCACTTTAGTGTTTAAATACTGTGTGGCTACAATTAGTTGGTTTTGTGCAGCAATCTGATGATACCGGTAATAAAATAATATTGTTATATTAAACATGCTCATTTTTACGATTCTGTTTCTTGTTGATTGTTTGTACAAAGACAGAGTGACAGAGACCGAAGGTTCCTGACCTTTTGGCACGTACCTACACATCAACTAACATAAAACTATGGCCGCCTCTAACGGTTTTATACAGTTTGGCGAAAGTCGAACAACCGTACTAGTAATTGACTTGGCAATGTACCATAAAATGTCCGTTTGTGTACAAATGTCTATACATTCTTTCCCACACAAGTCTTGCCAATGCTACAGCAGCGCACACGCTGCAATATTAAACAAATACATACGTCATTATTTGTGGCTCGGTACAGAGATCCCTTAAGGTTTGCACTTTCCGCTGTCAGAAAACAATGAAAAAGTATAAAAACAATATAAATGATATACCACCCTTACCGGTAGCTATATAAGCAGAGCTTCTGTTTGCAAGCAGGTTTACCACTTACCACGGTTGTATCTTAAACTGATGTCAGCAATCTGTTTGATGCCCACATTTCTCTGCTTCGCCAACACCACCACCAAATGTAACAGCCGTGTTATGTCGTTTTGGCACTACCGAACAAAAATCTGAACCGAATGTGTGTACATGGTACAGGGTACACATTATATTTTTTAAAAGTTGTTCTACGTGTAGTGTGTAGCAGAGTAACAACAGGAGGACATTATTGACACCAGAAGAAGAAAGAACATAAACCTCCGAAAGTAGATGTATGTATACACCTCATAAATAAATCCCAACTTTCCATTTGCTACTCCTCCTAAAAGGAACAATTACCTGTTTTGTTCCTCAGGTCGGTGGCGTGTGCGTGGAAAAATTCCTTACACTGGTTAGTGCCTCTAATATTAGTGCACAGTACTTATGATGATGTGTGAGCACAAATACGTCGTCACTCGTTGTCGCGTTCCCTTCTCTGGGAGTAACATTAACTTAACAGCGAGGGCTTTCTCGACGTACTAAAAAGTTGGGTTGAACATGACACAAAAAGTAGGAAGTAAGGAAGAAAAACTAAAAGCGGAAGCACATCAAATTTCGGTTCTGTGCTGTGTGTAAGATATTTGGATGGATTTTCATTCTCAGGTTTTTACCCTTTAAAATTTATTCCCTTTCTTTATAAAAAAGACAAAAAACCGGAGAGATACGTTGTCTGCCTGTACTACTGTAAAAAGTGTGTGTACAACGACCGTTGTGGCCGGAGTGGTAACAGTGTATTTACAACTAGATGATCACGATGATGATGGCATACTACTACATTGTAGTAGGTAGTTACACGTTTAGATGCTTGGCCACGCGATCCGAATCTTTAACAGTTTCAACCCTCCCCTTACCTTTCACCAATTGTCTACAACGTTCTCGACTGAAATGAATGTGTATTTCCCTTTCCAAGATTTCTTTGCTCTCTTTCTTTCGTCGTCGTGATTGAAGATTACTATTCTGGTGCGTGCCTGTCCCAGATGAGAGCAGGAGACTATCTATACATACACACATGCTCAGTTGTACTATTAACGACGGAATTTTGTAACGTGTAGGTTAAACATGCTTTTTTTATTGTAAGGTATCAAAATGTATGAGAAATATAAAAACATTTTGTCTTTCACTTTAAAATATGAAATACAGATGAAGTAAACTTAAAGCGTTGCCGTCAATAGTTTAGAAGTAGAAGTGGCCAATGCCTTTTTTGGACAAAAACACAATCCATTGACAATAACTTTAATACAAATTGCCTCGTTTAGTTTCAACGTGATCCGAAAAAACCTGGGCAGCTTGAGACTCGGCATAAAATTAGACGTTGTTGTTGTTGTTGTTTTTATTGCAGAACTCACAAGAGACAAAGAAAAATAGAAAAATCCCTGATTAGAGTTTCTGTTTACGATTCGTGAACTTTTCCGAGAATTTCTTTACGTTTCAATACAGTTGTCTTGTAATTAACCGAAAAATTAGGTGCGAATGCAAATGTTATTTGGTTTTTAATACATGCAGCAAAAAGCAACGCGCATAATAAGGAATGCTTCATCTTTTCCCTTTTAATCCTGAAGCAAGAATATTCCATCATAAACTTTGTAGGTTCTTGTATCGCTTATTATTGTCACTATTTCGCCGAAAAAAAGTGTTCGATTCTTGGTAAATATATTGCGTCACAATTTTTGTACAATCGGGAAGCATAAGTAGTCTATAAATAATAAAAATCAAAATATGTCAAAACTTTTTCGCTTACGCCTCCTTGCGCAAGGCAAAATAACAAGGAACTAAAAGGGAAGGATAAAGTGGTCTTCATGAAAGAAGTAGTAATGGTTTCTCAGCTATCCAAGACGCCATAAATATACACATACCTACATAATATGTACAACTTATTCTTTCCCTCGAACATGCCTACTTTTAGTTTAATAGCTCGATATATAGCATTGCATTTCACCAGCTACTACACACTACACTGTTACTTGAAATTCGAAAGTTCTTTTATTTGTAGCAGCAAGTTGGTACCTAGTAATGTGTTGGTTTTTACGTGATATAACGACGCCACTACGTATTCTATGGCACAAAGACAAGTAAGCTTACTGCATGGTTGGGAAATGGAAGTAGAGTAAAAATTTAACGAAAAGTTGAGGTGGCTTTTAAATAATGTTGTACGTTCTTCGAACTTGTGTGATGTGTGTGATAGGAGTAGCGCTGAAATGGAAGTCTTTCCGTTTTTCGTAAAGAAATACAGCGGGGAAACGAGGGCAAGAATGGTATAGCAAACATTTTCTATATTTTTTTCGGTGATGGTTTCATGTGATTCAGTCTGGTGGGAGGAGAATATGAGTGTAGTAAGGATTCGTCTCATTTTTTAAGAAGAAAAAAACACTACATTGGCATCTACTACGGAGTATATAGGGGAAAATAAAGGAAATAACAGCGCTGTTGTAGGTATATTATATGTATATCACGACGAAGCAAATGGAATGTCGCTTTTAGCAGCTATGATGACAAAAAATGTGCATGTGTCTCTCTCTCACTGTGTGTGTGTGTGTAGAGACAAGCAAATTACATCAAGAGCAGATTGCAAAGTTTGGAAAAGAAAGAAGGGTGGAATCAAGTTACGTAGAGTCGCTCACTTTCTCGTCGAGTTTTTTTTATTGGAAATGTGTACAAACGTCGCAGAAATGTAGTTGTTACATTTGGAGAGATGCGGAGTTGCGGAGGAGGAAGGAAAACCACTGCTGCCTTTATGTCCCGTTCATTAGAGTCCAGCTGAATGTAGTCATCATACGTGACGACTATTTACTATTTCCAGTATATTTTTTTCGTTGAAAGAAGGCGTATAAAGCGGAGACACGTGAATGCGTGTTGCTATATTTGGATGTATGTTTTTGCACAAACTGACCCCTCGCCGCGTTGTATTTTTTGTGTTTAGAAGGGGCATTTGAGCTACTGCTATAGGGTCACCAAAATTTCACCAAGTACTACTACACGATAATATCAAAAGTTTCTCAACCTACTCAATATGGATGTCTGTTCCTGCCTGTCAGTTTATATTTCAGTTTTTCTACACGAGGCCGCAAATCTCGGAAACTAAAACAATAACTCCCGCGATTCTACCACCCGCTGCAAAACGTTTATAAGAAACGATTTTATGTTTGTGCACTTCATATTGTACAAAGTACTCGCAACACTCAATGACTACAAATTGCAAAGTTTTTGGAAGATGAAGTGCTGTAAACGTCTAGTGCCAATGTGAAGAAAGATGTAATATGTAGCCCGTTCGGACGTGCCCCGTCGAGTAAGGTCTTTAAGTTTTTTAGTTAATTTTTTCGATATAATTTTGTATTTATTTATTATATTTACGTTGCTCTATAATACTTTAGAAAGGGACTGGACGTTTAGGGATTTAGTAAATTTATGACAGGTGAATGACTTAAGTATTTTACCGTTTTAAATAAATAATTTTCAACCTATCATCCACAAAAACACATTCACGTTCTTTAAAGTAACATAAGTAAGCAAATTTTATGAAACTAGAATTAGAAATTAGAATTTTGCTTTGAGGTAGGAAAATGAAAATGCAATAAAAACTGATACCAACAATCAGTCATATACTATGTATATATATTTTTATCTGGATATTGTTACGCTTTGCTTATGAAGTTTTATGTAAAAAACACAGAATTTATATTTCTGATACAGAACACATACGCTAAATTACTTATGATAATTTAAAAGCACAAATGACTCTGCCATCAAAATTATGAACATAATTTTTCATTGCAACGTTTTCCCAGAAACCCGGTAAGAGGTTACCAGCACGGTAATGTTATTTAAACCTGGCCAATACAATAGCTGCAATTTAATATGTGTGTATTTGTATTTGTACTGAATTCCTTGTACATTCCACATAATCATAACGATATTTCACCTCTTGAATAACAAACATAAATGGTTAGATACAATAATACTATACCCACGTTCGAATAAGGATTTGAAGACCTTATCCATCCCTTTTATGGGCGAATATTACAACAACGTTGTTAAATATATCATCCTCACTGTAGTTTAATAGTGAATGAAACGAGGTATTAACGGAGTGCATTTTCGAGTAAGCAAATGTTTCTTTAGAAAAGTTACGATGTACGAAGAAAGTGGGAAAGATGTACGGCCCATTAGAGAATTTGTCGGCAGGTAAGGATGTCTTTGAGTGTGTTTGCACAATGCCATAATAAAAGATCGCTCGCTAGATTATAGATTATGATGAACGGCTATGGCGTGTGCAGTTGTATAAGGGGATTCGATGCTTTCTACTGATTGTGAAAGTGAAGTAAAAAAGGAGAATTTTTAAAAAGCCGTGTGCCCTGAGTATAGATAGGGAAAGACCTACTTCATGGTAACAAGGGAAGGATGATGATTATGATGAAGATGCGATGCGATATTCTTGTGATGATGATGGCGGTGGTAGTGGTGAAGAGTAGATGCTGCACACCGATCCTTTCATGCTACTGAGAATATCATATCACTTCACATCGACCCACCCCATTATCCGTCACATTCATGTCTCCGAATTCCTTGTTTCACTTTTCTACTTCCCTGAGAGAAAGATGTGGAAAAGGAAAACATGGAGCTTGGGGTTGACTATTCACTGCCAACTGCCACATCTACTTTTTGTATGATATAATGTGCACTAATAATACACTGTGAACGACAAGGTCTATCTAAGTCGTCTGGAATCATTTTTGTCAAAAATCGTCTCATCTTTCTTCTCTGTTTACGTGAATTTCAACGGTTTTTTTGGTTCAGTATTATTTCCTTTTTATTCTGTCAAAATACTAATGTGAGCTGAGCACTCATGTTTTCAATACAAATTGACTTTTTTAAGAAAAAACTGTCTACACACGTTTCCACGATAGACAAAGTATATAAACATGGAGTTACACATAAGAAGTCGCACAGCTGCTCCAGTCGGAAACTTGGAATATTGTAAGAAATTCTATGCAAGTGGGATGGGCTGGAAGAGAAAGTTATTTACAGAAAAAAACGGAAAATGTCTATAGGGGTAGTGGGTAGTAGCCAGGTAAGTTATTGAGACCAATTTCAAAGGGGAAATATGAAACCTTGTAAGGAAAATAGAGGAGGTGGGTCATAAATGAACATGGTTTCATATAAACTGTTAGAATGATATTACTTGAGCATGTATATGTACATTATTCACTGACACACATGACATGCATTTAAATATGAAAACCCCCACAGCTAAAAAATAATATTAATAGATCATCCCTAACTTCTTGATTACGCTTCAACTGAGTGAATGGTTCATTTTGCCATTTTATTATCAGATCACATTATTATTGAATAACTTTGTTCATCACATCATCTCCGTCACTGATATTCTATCTCCATTCATGTGCTCACCACGTTGAATTTTTTTTCACCAACCGATTTCGGATTTACGGATCAAGTAGATTGACAAACTTAAGGAAATTACTCCCTTTTCTGTACGTAACAAAATCAACCCCACAGAAACTGTTTGAAGGTTGACGACGACGATGATGATTGAAGAAGAAGCCGAGAGGAAAGAAGACGAGAGAGAAAGGAAATTCTGAGAAATTGGGAAAAATTTTGCGTCCAATGCTCCACCAAAATGTGGAGAGAGACGAGAGAGAATAAAGTACAAGGTAAATTAAAAAGTAGAAAATCATTACAGGAAAAGAATAGAAGGGAAAAAGAAAAGAGTGAAAACAAACTGACTTTCAGTTTCATCAACACACTCAAAATCGAATCTTCTTTTTACAGTTGACGGTTCGGTGAATACAGGACGGAGAGAGAGAGAGAGAGCGAAGAAGGAAGGAACATAGAAGACAATCAAGACACGAGAAGACTATTGCTGTTTGCTGTTGTTCGTTAACAGCCAAGGTATACTGAACAGACAAAGACGATAACGTTGATTACAATTTCCGTCTCTGGTGTCCCCTTCTTGGGTGTGTGTGTATACTGTATACATGCATGCATGTGTGTTAAGTTTCTCTTACGTAGTAACAGTAAAAGTTGTAGCTCATGTCCATTATATTAAATTTATTTCCATTTTGTCTGCCACATAATCATCAGCAGTAATTGAGGATGGCGATGGAAAAAAGAGTGAAAAAAAGTTTTCTTGTTTGTTTGTCAGCTTTGATTTTTTTTTAGTTTTTTAAACAATTACCAGCTCTCTTTAGTGCTTCTCTCCTTTTTCCTGGGAGGGTTGAGGAAGGGCAGAGGGAGTCGCTTTGTTCCATCATCTCGATCAACATGAGTGTGTGCAAGGAAAGAACCAGTGTATCGACACAGGATTTTAGTGAAAGGCGGTGGGAATAAGATATGAAATTGCGTGTATGTGTAAACAGTAAGTCAATCTTGGGAAAATGAAATCCTTATTCAAAGTTTGTATCCTGTGCCGCTTCTTGATGAAAACTTATTTTTGTTTAACCTTCCTTGTAAAATGTAATGAAAGTTGGCAGATGCTTTTTTCATTCTAGTGGAAGAGTCAAATAGAAAAGTAAATGACGGTATCGCGCTTCAAGCTAACTGAGAGAGAAATACATTTCGATAGGAAATGGCACTCCACTACGGCACGGGGTGATACAAATAAATGTGGAAATTTGTAGATGAAAAATTATATTTAGAAAAGAGATCCGCAAGCTGTTATGCTTAGCCATATCGTACTGTAAACTAATCAAATAGTTTGTCACAGCTCTCCAGGAGTCAGGAGAAGTGAATGTTAATACTCACCTGGCTTACCTTTATTGCCCATCCATGTACACGTGACAATATGCATTCTGGAGCGTAAGCTTTAGTATAATTATTTATTAAAAAAATTAGTGTAGTAAGCATCTGATCACAAAAGTATCTTTTTATTATTCTTGTATACTGCTTGAGTGGCATTCGTTTCAACTTCATCAATATCATACATATTTTATAATACTAAATCATATTTAAGTATATATAGATGCAATACAATAGTTAATAGTATGTCGTACAGGGGGGGGGCTAAATAGTAAAGTAGTGTAATTCAGTTAAAGTTAAAGGTACAATGTACAAATGTACATTATATTGTATATTATATTAGATATAAATACATACATTCATTGCATTCTGCCAAAATTCAGTCATGCACCCAAACCTATTACACACCAATTTACAATCATTAAAATTAAAATTTAATGTACAATTACAATATTTATAGTAAATGTAGTGATAAAGAGCTGAGAAATACCAGATTATTGTATAAAGTGTAATTTAGTTTTAAACATTGTTTTGTACATAAGACCTGGTTGATGCATAAATAGGTGCTTTCAAAACACTTCCCAAATTTTTAAAGTAGCTTTAATTTTCACATTTACCACATTATTTACAAAAAGTCTGTTGACAGCTTGTAGTTAGCTATTGTACATTCAGAATGGATGTATAAGCATAAACTTACGACTTTTACCGCTAAGGAGTGACTTCGCCGTATCTAACGTTTACTTTGAGGTGCCGAGTGCCGACAGTGCCTAGTATAATAACCACAAAATACCATATAAACAAATACGTATCAACCTACTTATGTACAGGGCTGATTCTAACATAAAGTAGGCTCTTAAAATAATTTGCGTTGGAAATCATACTTAACATTGATTTTAACATTGCTGCGGGCATAAAGAAGTTTTGGAATTGGCGTTCCTAGAATGAAATTCGAAGTAAAATAGTCGGTGCTATTTAGTTATGTGAGAAAATTGAGTTGAGTTTATTCAGAGGAATTTTTTGATGTATGTTCTATATTATAATTATTTAGTAAAGCTATGTTAGTAGGAAATTAACTATGATTAAACAGAACAAATGTTAATATTGTAAAAGTATACTGAAAAAGTTATTTTGGATTAATTAGAAAATGTGTAGGTTTTAAGATAAATATATTTTAGATTTAAAGAAACTAAAATTAATCAAAGAAGCATGTTTTTATACATAATTTTAACATTAAAACTCAAATGAGACATTCATACCTACTCAAGTTTTATATTTATTTTATACACTCAATTCAGCTAAAGAAAGCCAATTAATTTTATTTCATGTTTAAATAGGTTGGGTGGGAGTAGAATGAATAGGAGGCACCTCGTTAGCAAAAATGTTTTTGGGTTGATCTTTGATGATTAATACCCAAAAATAGATGCCAATACGTTTGAATAAAAGAATTTAAGTAACTGATCGTTATAACTGAGAAAACATGTACCGGACAGGACACCGATCAAAATGAACGTTACGACCTTGCTGACGTAATCAAGTAATCCTTTTTGTTGGCCTGTGTTTGTTATAGTTTTTTCAGGTTTCTTGAACTTCAAAGATGAAAGTTTTTGTTTTTTTAGCGAGCATCTTTATTTTTCAACAATAACAATACATTTGTCATTTCTTTTGTTCTTAGTTATAGTGTCACCTAAGATGGCCAAGTCAAACCGACCAAAGCGCAATAAGCGATCTGGTCAGAAAAGCACAATCATTCAATTAAAAAAATTCAATATTTAAAAGAAAGTTCTGAATATTGGGAATAAATGAATCTACCTGAAATATGTCGATAGTCATACATACGTAAACCCTTATCGTACTGTGTAGAGTTCCTAACATGGTGTAATTCCAAATCTTATCGTTACGTACGAAAGATGATTGTTGAATGCAATTAATTACTTAACTATTTGCACAGTCACTTACACATTCTGACTTAGCTATTGATAATTTGTAAATACAACTACCCATTCATAGCATATCATAGAAATTGAGCATTCTTCAGAGAAGTTCTACCTTATTTTTTATTTATACATAATGATTATTCCGTATTTACTTATTCTGCTGCAGGAAAATGTGTAACTCCGTGACGTAAATACTACTAACGTAGAATGTACTTTCAAAGGAGCTCAACCCAACTCAAATAAATGAGCAGGGATTACAAAAAGTTTCGAATTGTACAAAACTGTGTAAAATTGTGTTTAAACGAACTACCCTACATTGATCGAACTTCTATAGTACTAGGAGTAGGAGGAATTAAACCATTCAAACAAAGTTTTGGCCCTTAACCGCCATAACCTGTATATGTCGTACGTACAATACTAATACTACATGTGTGCATAATAAACATGTTTATTTTAAACGTCGTGCGGTATGGTAGATAAAAGTACTATAGACTATTAAAAGTCGTGCTGGATTTAAATACGTATGAATCTAGTACTTTGTCCTTGCCCTGATTTTAACAAATCAATTGACACTTGATGTATACAACTTGCTTTTACCATGTCTCCTATTCATTAAGATCACAAGTTACATTATAGCAAACATAATGTACAGCTACATAATATTATGTACTATAACTATTTAAGTTTTACTCTTATAATAACTACGACGAGAGCCCTTTGCAATAAACCTATACTGAGTTTCTTGCATTTCATACCGTTAATCAGATAATATATGCAAGTCTTACAAACATATCTATTTCTATTTTCACTTTCGGATTTAACGGATTTTATTAGTTTAGACGAACTTTACAATATGTACAGTGCACAGTAAATCTAGTGTAAATATTTTCTATGATTATCTTGTTCATGTTTTCCTACTCACAGAATTTTACGCACAGCTACTGTATGAGAATACTTAGGTAAAAGACAGGTGGCGTCTGTACAAACTACGGTGTTAAGGGGAAGAGAAATTTCCCAGAACTCTGGTAAAAATTAATTATTTTAATGGATTTACGGTATACCTTGTAATGAAATAAAGCCGCTAGCCACAATAGGTCAGACGTACAAAGACAGGAGAAAAACAGCATCATCTTTTGTTAGTTTGTCACCATCAGAAATAGTTCAACAACTACAGTCTAGACTGCAGCCGTCTAATTACGTCTGTCTATAATTTAGGCTGTTGACCACCATCGAGATTCAAATGGTGAGTTTAAATTTAGACGCGTATAAAAAATTGTGATACAAAAACTACTAAAGAATTAAGTGTGATAACCATTTTGATGGATGATGCCAAGGTATATAGAATATTATAATGGGATGATGCATGACGAGTGAAGGTAAAATTATGGCTGTATACTTTATAGTAGTACCAACTGGATTTTAGTATTCACATAATTTTTGAAAAAAGTGTCACATTTAATCCGTCTACAGTAAAATTAGGCTACATACCATAATATATTTATTACTCTTCACAAAATCTCCGAGTTGAAACGAATGGTGCATAATGGGTTGTGTGCTGAAAGATTCTCACCCTTAAAGCAGACTGTCCGTCATACGAATAACACCGCGTAACGCCAAAGGAAGAAGTAACTGTAGCACCATGTATCCGTAGCCCAAGGCTGCTGTAAAAACAAATTGAAAGAGATATCAAATTTTATTTTTTATAGATAATGAGTAAGCATTAGACATAATTACTTAATCACTAATAACTGTGCCACCACTACAGTTATACTGTACTGTTTTTATGCACGATGCACGTATAAAAAATCACTTCGTTCTTAATAAAAGCTTTTTTATGTCACACAGAGAGAAGTGACATTTTTTTCAATTTGTCGACAAGTGTAGGTTGAACCTTTGATCATAAAGTGCTGTTCGTCGTCGTTCTTAATAAAAGCTTTTTTATGTCACACAGAGAGAAGTGACATTTTTTTCAATTTGTCGACAAGTGTAGGTTGAACCTTTGATCATAAAGTGCTGTTTGTCGAGTCTTAGATCGAAATGCACGAAATAAATTAATCAAACACAATCATATAAACGCTAAAATGTAAAAGTTACAATCACCGAATTGTATCTCACTTGTTATTCTTTTCCATCTTCCATTTATTGGTTGTATTTTTAACGAGCATCGCTGTTTTTTATGCTTTATAATTACTTAATGCACACTTAAAATAAAATCTACTAATCAAGTTGTTGTGGAAGGCTGAAATGGCCACTTTAGCATACTACAAAATTTCCTACTTGCCTTTAATTTTTGTAAAACAAACTTAAAGTAATGGGTTGCAAGAAAGAAAAATGTATATTTTCACGACCAAACTTTAAAACATAAAAATATTATATTCCATTGCTTGCTTACATTTCTTTTTTGAATTTTAAATTAAACTAAGTTTTGTGCGTTTAAAGAAAACTGCCGAAAAAAAGTAAAAATGTATGAATTCCCCACTCCAGACCATTTTCAACTTCATCGAATTAACTTCACTTCAACTTGTACAGCTACTGCAATACATTTACTCTTTTCATTTTTCCTCCACTCAAAGAGCAACTTGAAGCAGACGGAAAATGCTACTCAGATTTGCTCAAAGAGATTGTGTTATGGGAATAAGATGATGATGAGTGTGACAGATCATAGCTAGTTATAAGGAGCTGCCAGAGAGAAAGAAAAAGGAAATTGGTCCTAAAAGGCATTTTTCTCTCTCTTTTCTCCACTCACTCTACACACCACCACGCGGCGTTCATAAACGTACGCACTCCACTGCTACTATAGCGGTTCGACTGCTTCATAATGTTACAGGCGTCGCATTTTTCTCCTTGAGTGTAAGTGAAATGGAGGGGGAAAGAAAAAAGAATTTCACGCAACAAGATTCCCCTGCTCACTTTTACATCATCTATCTGTTGACAGTCATGCAGTTGCTACATATCGGCGGCACAAGCTTTTTACTAGCTTATGGGTTATGCATACATATTACGTGTTCAACTTTGCATTTTGTATTATCTTGCCATGAGCTGTGGGGCATTGCTATTCGTTCGTACAATATGCAACCCCCATCATGCCGCTCCAACGACTAGAACGTGAATACAAGCAGTAAGTTACATTATTATTTCACCCTTTATCCATTCTCTTCGAAAATGTGCTTTCTTTCAGACGGCACAAAACGCAAAGATGGAAACGATGATTTCACGATCAGCCCAACCACATATGCCTCAGTGAAACTGATCAAACTATCTACTCGTTAACGCCGTCGTCTTATGCGTAGAGGTAAATTATGGGGAACCTAAACGTATCGGATTTGTGGCATTAATATACCTAAAGCTAAAGCCTTTACAAAGTGAAAGCTTAATTTTGTCTTGGTTGACAGTAACGGCCGATAGAGAACGTGTCATTATGGCTTATCCCCTTTTCAGTCGTGCTTGTTGGGTTATTGAAACTGGTTGAATCAATTGGGAAGCTTTTCGGGGTTCGGGAAATTAGAAGTTGAATGGAGTGTTATTATATGCTTACCAGATTTAAGCCTGGGGCGATCATTTCCGTTGTGCCCGTAGCTTGACGCTGTCACCGAGTTCTCACGGGGTAGCTCCTTGATTACCTCTGCTGACGATGCGTTATATAACTGAAATAAATTAGCCAAACATCTGAAGTAAATTTTTCTAGAGACTAGAAGAAAGGTATCGTGTTGGAGGGTCAAATTCATCGTTGCGATTCGAGTCGCTGATTTGTTGTCAGCATCTTCTTTAAGCTCCTGGTGGATACTTACACCCCGATACAAAGTCTAAAAATTCAGAGTAGAAAATACAAAAATTATACTGCATTTCCTATTGCCATTACTTTTAGACCGTAAGTCTCAGTCTCAGCTGCAGTAATGTTATAGTTTAACATTAATTCATTTATTTAGTGACTATTTACCGGTGGATGATCATTAATTAGAAATTGCAAGTCCACCGACGGAGTAGATGGGCCTGAGGTACATTTGGCGACCATCGTATCACCAACGTTGACCACATTCCCGTCGGAAAATTCGCTTTTTGTTCGAAGCCCTTGCTGCCAATTCGATAATCCAATTGATGATGAGTTTTCCTGTGGATTTTTCTTTATAACTTCAACTGTCAACTGGGGATCTCGTTCCGGAGGAACTACAAAAACAAACAAAATTACGTTATAAGTTGAAGACTACGCTAGACATTGTTACTTCCTGGCATTTTCGTGAACGTGTTGTCAGATTTGTTGGAATGAAAAAAAAAAAATTGGCGAACACGCCCATAGAAGAACCCCCACCATACCGAAGATTTTAGCCCGTTTCCTCTGGAGAGACTCGTTATTGACGTAATGAAGTTTACTAAACTCATAATTTTTTTGGGCGTGTGTGCGTTTTACTTACCCATTTTCTATGTAAACACAACGTGGTTAGCAAGCACTTAACAGACGACTGCACTGTGCACTCATCTCTTAATTTCCTCTCATTCTTTATTATCACCCTTTATACTATCATGTCTATGAGGTAGTTACCTTGTGCAAAGTTATGCTGAATTTGTAAGGTTTGTTCTTCACCCCCATGCAAGCACGCATGCATGCCTAGGTGTCTATGAAAATAACGCTCCAAGTGGGAGGAAACCCGTACCTTTTGCCATTTTGTATTCATAGGATCAAGTGAAGCGAAGCGGATAATGTGACAAGCCATATTACATACATTTGAATGTACACCTTTGAATTCTAATCAGTTAAACACACGCCTTTTAGGTCTCTTTACCAGAAACAACAGCTACTACCATCGTCGTTCACTTGTAAGAGTTCCCATAAAACTGTTCCTTGCAAACTGGAGACACACAGCATACCTCTTGGAATCTAAAATACGACAGAGTGTTATAACAGTGGGAATGCTGAAAGTAAAAAATTATGGTATCATCACTTCCATATGCACATACGTATGCAGAGGAAACCCATCCCGACGCCAACGAGACTACAAAAAGTACACATCCGAGGTTTTCACGCATTTCCCTTCATCAGCATCTCACAGCTATGTATGTTGTAAGTGCTTCTATTCTCCATTCTTTCACTTAACATCATTTTATTCGATACAACACGTTAGTAAGTGGGCCTGCAACGAAGTGTGCATGTGTGTGTTGCTGGAAATAGAATGACATTTTTGTAGAAAAGTAACCAACGATGTGATGACTTTGAGGTAAAACCCCTTCGTCTCCTGTCCCGGAGGCAACGCTGTTGTTGCAGTGCATTATACCATGATTCGGTTTACTTTTATAAATCTATTATAGAAACTAGACAAGACACAGAGTGGCTGTTGGTACAACCCACCACCGTGTTCATTCTTCTAGAGGGGAAATGACTGTGTGTGTGTACAACCAGAGAGAAAGGAAGATGCAGCTCGCCTAACTGCACAGTATCATCAGGTATAAAATTAGGTAATCTTGTAAAGATATATGTGGATGCCTATGTAACTTATAAAGGTATGATTTTCAACTCCATTACTGTTTCTTTATATGCTACTACCACCACCTTATCAGCAGTTACTTACTTGGCGTTGGTGGTGGTTACAGGATCACGAGAGTGATTCCCGATATGGATGTAACCGCACGCTCACACACAGTAAGTAAGAAAGGGGTTAGAGAGATGGTGGATTTCTAAAGAATTACATTACTACATGGTTTTACAAGAGCCGCAGAGTTAACCGCAACAGCCGGCAGACGAAAAAGGCATGAAATGGGGTAGAAAACGGGAAATCACAGACATACGGTTTCCACTGTACCGTACTTCCAAATCCAAACCTTTGCTTCTATTTGTTCTCGGCTATCGAGTAGTCTGATGATGAGTAGGAGCATATCTGTACGTTCAATGATACAGTTGGCAGGTACACGCAGCATACCTACAAAAGCATCTAGGTATTTACTTTGTTATGTAAGCTACATTTTTCTCAGGGACGTACCTAAATGCATAATGCGGAGAATGAATGAAATTGAAGGCTAAGACAGGAAAAATAGAAGAATTTGTCGATTGTGTAAGACATTGCTTGGGGGAATATGTAACCGTACGTCAGCACTGTGTTTACTTTTGGCTATAAAAATGAAGTATTGCACAGACGATAATTATCTGTGTACCTATATTCAATATTTCATCATATTTGATGTTAGTTTCTTGGTAAAGCATTTGAATTATGTAGAAGAGCAGTTTACGGAAAATATTCTCTAGAAAAGTATGATTTTGCGGGTTGTACTGAGAATTAAAAACCTATGCACAGTTGCAGCAATTCGAGTACAACATACCTACATCGAAAACTAGCCGTGTGCTACGAAAAGTACAAATGCCAAGTTCAATTTAAGAAGCGAAGAAAAGAAAAGACTGAGAGAGAGACGGGATGTTTACGAACGACTGAAATACAAGTTACATGCATCAAAACGGAAATGCACAAAAAGTACAATCGATGTCTTCAAAGTTGTTTGCTTGTTTTTACCAAAGACAATATTATCATTACTTATTATTACTACCTACCTACCAAACAACTCAACAATAACCCTGTGCAGTTGCGATACAAAGCAGAGACTCTCTGCGGTTTGGGTTAGTTGTCCACGCATTGCATTTACATTCAACTCATCCATATTCGGCTTCGTCAAAAATAAACAAAGGAGAAAGAAGACAGGGACACATAGTCAGTCAGTCAGCCAGTCAAGGGAAACCAGAAATCAGATCAAAGAGTTAGTGAGCTAACTCGCACTGCTTTTCTTTTTCTTTCGTTTCCACATACTTTTATCTGATTAACGTGTCTCTGTCGGCGTTTCATGCTTGCATGAATGTTTAGGATACAACAAACCTATGGGCTTTTTTTCTTTTTCTTCATTTCTCTCTCTCCCCCTTACTTGTCTACTTTTCATTCCAACAGAGAGATATTCCGGTCACTGCTGATGGCATGGCTGATACCGCGTGCGTCTTTTCTCCGATCTACTGCGTGAGCTTTTGTACTCCTTTCGTTTACTTTTACAACTCTGGCTTTTCATTGCTTTTCCTCTTCTGTGTACGTCCTCGAACCTCTCCTGACTGTTCCAATTATGCAACTCTTACAAGTGTGACAATACTGATAAAAGACCATCTCGAGCGCGCCAGCTTTTCACGTACCACCATTACAGACGCACCTCTCCTGTTGTAAATATAAAAGTGCAAGCAGAGACAGACAAAGGGAACAGGAAAAAAAGTCAAAAGAAGAGAAAAAATCCAAGTGTGCTTAAGATGGATGAGAATTGGCCTCTTGGCGTGTGTCCGTGTACATGTACATGTGCGTGTGTATCTATAACAGAAACCTGCCCCACAGTTTCTATACCATATCTTCCCTCTGCCACTGATGTGTCACAGCATGTAAAGTGCCTATTTGTTCATACGTTGGAATTTGGAATGGGCTTGTTAGAAGAGTGATATACAAGTTTGCCGTAAGATGAATACCGTTTCCATATACCTGCCTGTATGTATGCACTTCCAACACGACACATTTTTTTCTTGTAACAACACAAGCCGCCTACGTGCACCACTCACTCTCCTCGAGCTGCATATTATTCTTATTTTCCCCGTAGAGCTCCACCAAAAAAACCAGGCGGAGTGGTAGCCCGGTACCGCTGGTGGGGAATCCTTCTCTTCTTCTTTCTCTACTCCTCTGATTATCGGCACTAGGAAGCTTTTTATTTACGACAAGGAGGGAAGGATTTACGACTCAGTAAATTACGGGTATCACATGCTTACAAGTGACTTAAAATGTAAGTAGAGGTACTTGGAGCTTACACTTTTTTCTTGCAGAGGGGATGTTGCATACATGTAAGTTTTTAACAAGTACGTATTGAGTACAAGCAAAAAATGTGCGTCGCTTCCTCAGCTTTCTCTTGGCCCAGGTTTGTAAATGTTAAGAAAGTTTTTTTTCTCGCTTGAAAGTCATATAGAGAATATGCGAATCGGTAAATACAAAAATGCATTATTTTCCTACCTTGGCGACTTCACAATACTCTATATCACATCTTTTTTTGGGTAAAATGCTCCTTTTTGAGGAAAAAAGTGTACATCAGAAAACCTTCTCCCGGTTTTCTTGTTCTCTTCCTGTGGAAGTCACTATACATTCCTCTTGGTGGTATGTAAATACGTCACCAGAATCCAACCAGGGATAGTTTCGCTTTCACAACAGATATAAACACTCGTGTAATAAGTAGATATAACAATTGGTTCGTGCCTACACGCATAATATGTAAAGCAGATAGAGCGAGATGAAGAGATCAGTGTTACTGCTGGGTTACACAAGCATATAAATATTACATGTGCGGAGCGTCATAAAAACTACACTGTACTCTGGATGGAATTTCCAAAGCGAGTACAAGTCATATAAGGGCTGTAACAGATATGCAGGGTAACAACGGCTCGGCGGTGGTGGTAAAAAGGTAAGATGTTGTTGTTGTAAGGAATGAGTTGTTAAAATGCAAACGGAAAAGTAGAGCAGTACAACAGTGGATTATAATATAATGTTGTGAATTGCTATTATTTCTACCGCCGCTGTCGTCGCTACTGCTTCTGCTACTGCTGCTCGTTCCAAATGTAATGTAATATTAACACAGCCATAAAATCAAGAATGTCGTGACTTTCTGGTATTCAGGATGGAACCACTTTTTCGCATACCAGGAAAAGATAGCAACGAGTCTGTTCCCGGTACTGGTTACTTACAACACATATTATATGGCACAGGACATAAAATGAATGCAAACAACGCAAAGAAAAAAACAGGGCCATATTTTCTGATTGTAAACTCATCTTATTGATACCCAATGCTTTTGGCATTGCCCTTGTGAGGGCCGTTAGATTATAGAAGCTGGTATTAGTAGTAGTAGTACTAGTAACAGTGGCAAGCAAGATGCTACTTTTTATCTTTGGTATAAGCGCCACTCTCTGCAAAGAAACGCAATTTAGTTGGGAAAGTGCAAAGTAAATTGGCATTAGAAATGATCTGGGTCAACTGGATGCCAAAAACGGGCGAGGGATACCGTACCAAAATTTCTTCCATATGGTGATGTATATTGATTAAAATCGGAAGGGAGAGAGGAAAGAGCACACATTGTAATAATTTTTTGTTCAACAGCGCGCGCCTCCCTCTTTACTCTCTCTCTCTCTCTCCCTCTACGATTGAAAGTTGGTCTTAAAGGAGGTAACTACTGTAACTCAATCATATTCTTACCTGCAACCATGAGGTAACTTGTTACGTAGGCTGTACGGTAGTTTGGCTCTGTCGTAACTTCACAACTGATGTTTCCCCGGAAAGCGGCTGGTATCTCTTTCACCACGATTTTGTTCATGTCAGACTGATTCTCCTGTATAGATTGAGATACAAGGCACATAAAACCAATTAGCTAGGGCACAGATTTATTACCGTCACATTTGTCTGCCTCCCTTCAGGCAGCAGACGGCACTACTACTACGAGAGAAACTGTGTATGTGTTTTTTTGTTGTTACACCAAAACTGCCGGAGCAAACGTACAAACTCACAATCAGAGAAAAGGGAGAAGGGAGGACAAAAGCACTTTAATATATTTTCTCTGCTTCCGCTAGGAAGAGTGCATATAAAAGAAAGCCTGATGATGATGATGATGATATATACCACTGTAGAAGTTGTTGTTGGTGTTGTTATGTGTTATGATTAGAGTACAACAAAAACGGGGAAAAAAGTAACGCTTTTTTTCTCCGACTACTTTCTTATGTTTTGCCCTTTTCCTTTCATTGCGTAACTGACTGTGTTGAAACTTCCGTTCTTATTCTTACAGGGTTGCTAGCCTGTCGTCGTTTGATTTTAGTTACACTCAAAAATACATACCAAGGAAAAAACCGGGATGAATGCAGAATGATTAAGAGTGAGTGAATATAAATTCGTGGTAGTAACTACGATTGGACAACTTGTATACAGCTTCTTTATTACTGATATAAATCCATCATCACAACATTTCATAATACGTTTACACCACCATTTACACAAAAGGATAGATTCTCTCATTTTCTAAGTATTTATGGAGCTTTTATCCATCATCACTTAAAAACAGGAAAGAGATACAACATTGTCCTCGTTTTTTTGTCTCCTTTACACGCGTATGGCATGTAATGTTGCTGTACCGATGTACTTCAATAAGGCCAATAGGGAAAAGTACGTACATCTTTCGACTTTCATTTTTCACTTTCTTTTAAAAGTAATATGAGAGCTACATACACATTACAGCTAGCCATGTTGCTAAACAAGACACACGCATACGAAGAAAGAGAGAGAGACAGAGCCGTCATGAGGAGGGTGATCATCAACATCATCGGGTTTGCCAATGGAAGGGCACTGACACGCACAATTCATTACTTTCAGTTGATGTTGTTCTGCTGCTTGCTTTCGTTGAACCGTTCATTTTGGACAATGAATACAAAAAGACAGTGATTTCTTTCTTAGTAAATGAAAATTGTCTGTGCTATTCCCTTCTCTCTCTCTCCCTCTTTCCCTCTTTATCTATCTTTCCAATAAAAAGGAGCAAACAGGATAAGGGAGAACAACAACGTGGAAAACAACATATCTTTGTCAATAAGAGTATTTGGTACCGAGAAGAAAATGTGTTGTAGTTGTAGTAAGTATATGTGTTGTGTAGCAGCCGTGTCAGATGCTACATGGTGGGGTGCTCCAGAACATGTGTAGTGATTTGTACTCTTTTTTACTTACATCATCATTTTAAGGCTTTTTAGTGCCGATAAGATAAAAACTCCCTATCGGACACATACACACATAATATAAGTGTGTACACACCTACGCACACATACACAAGAGCTGGTGTTGGTAGTGTTCTGCTTAAATTCTATTTCCTGAACACATTTGGAATGCACGCTTCATTGGTTAAATGGTAGGGTAGTACCCGAAAGTCCAATCACGATGTAATTCTGTAAATGACGATGAGAATGATGGTATTTTTGGAATGAGGGTAGGTATATTATTTTGTTCTCTGTTGTCGCCACTCCCTTTAGTGTGCTTTCCCCCAGTTAATAATTTATTTTTTCCTAGGCTTATCACGTTCCGGAAAAGCATTATGGGAGATACTACGCTTTAATTGAGATCATAATTACATCTTTCACCTTGAATTAGTTGAGAGATGTTTAAAAGAATGGAAGATGGAACGATGGAACAGAGAGGGAAGCAGGGAAAGATTTTGATCAAGCAGGGCCATCAAGAGAGAGGATAGAGAGAAGACTGACAGACAGTAGCAGAGAAGGGAAGTTGGATTTTTTATTTAAAAAGGAGTAGGTGTATGAGTGAGTGAGGTACCTCCTGAGAGCTCTGATGATGACGATAACGACGAGAATGATAGAGACTTGGAAAGGAAGGAAGGAAAGGAAAAATAGGTGAAAAATTTATGTAACGAGATGTCATTCCTAATTCATGACTATGTTGCTTCTTCCTTTCATGAATGTACAACTTTCTACGACTACATTGCTCCTGGTTTATTTTTGTGGCAACGAGAAATGCTGTTGAAAACGATGAAAAGAGTTTCATGTCCCAGCCAACATGTTCACTCCAGGAGTATACAATACCCAGAGACAGGACATCCGGTCTTGTTCAACCTCATTCCATTTCCATCTATTTCACAACAAAATTTACTCTGTAATTTTTTATGTCTGCTGTTGCTGCACAAACATCTACCTATCTATTTGGAGTTTTGTTGATAATAATCATCATCATCATTGGTGTAGTTAGTCACCACCAAGCTACGCAGCACGCAGCCAAAAGTCAGAGGTAGTAGTCGTGTCATCATCCTCGTAATCACAAACAAGAACCAAAATGATGATTATTATTAGGCAACAACGGAAAAACAAAAACGAGTTCGGTAAATGACCAAAAAGTAATTTGACTATGACTCGTGACACAAAGTTGCTGTCCGCTGTCGGAAGAACCGCAGCAGAATAGAAATGAAGGAAAGATACGCTGATGATGATGACGTATTAAATTTTTAAAGGAAATTACATGCATACCTAACAGCGTAATTACTATCTCTCTCTCCACCCTCTTTATATCTATTTATGTACCGCATGGTTTATACGCTTGATTCCGTGCTTTAATGAATCAGCAACACATTGAAATCGGGCCAGATCAGGATGATGAGGAGAACATAACGTCCAAAAAAGAAACAACGGCATAACCTTGTATGTAAAACTGTTTTGTATACAACTATAAACCGTACTACTATAACTATAGAGTACACCACATCCTGTCAGAACCAACAGCCTTTCATAAGAAAATGCATGAAATATCGAACAAAAGTCAATGTTTAATAATATTCCCCATTTAATTACGTTTGGGCTGTGTGGGCGCTGTCTATCTCGCTAACACAGTAAAAATTGGTATAGGAAGGGAAGAGGGCACGCAAAATGAAAACGCATCAAACTGTGTATGCGTGGTTCATCACCTATATGCTAGCAAAGTTTAGTGCTATATTAGTAATTATATTATATATGCAAAATAGAACGAGGAATCGAACAGAATCCAGAGAACGCAGTGTGCCCACTAAAGGTCGCTTCTCTGAAACATAATAGATCCATCTTCGTGTCGCCTCATCATCATCATTACTATTATGATTGTCATTACGGCTATTATTAATATTATTATTATCATCATCAAAGATATGACAAAGTTACACTAGGCTTGGTATTTGCTTTGCCATACCTCTTGTCATCCATTTTTACCACTTCTTTGAAAACTATCAACTTCTCATGTGTACTTTCTCAGACTTGTTTAGATTCCAAACAAATACTGTGAAGGTATTACTATCTGACTATTTTCTGGTTGAAAGGCGTGTGTATATGAATGAGATATATCCGCCTAACAGCAGAACATCATACCAAATACTAACCAGTAACAAAAACGCGTGTATGATACTGTTGCATATATGTACAGTTTATATTATTCTGGAATTCTGCTATATTGTAAGTTGTAGACGTTGTTAGTTGTTGTTACTGCTACTGATGCTGCCGATGATAATGGTGATGATGACGATGTCGACACGGTTAATCATCCATTGTTAGAATTAATTTGACTAATGGTTTGCTTTGCATCTCCCTCACTTGATATGCATCAATTTTATGACGGCATAATAATGTGAATGGATACATTTCACGAGAAAAGGAGAAATGAAACAACTCCCATACTGTACACAAACCCGACAGGCACGACAAATATTGTTCTGCGGGAAATACCTTCCGAGGAAGATCAGTGTGTGTGTGTGTCGCATTGGCACACGCCAACATTTGAGGCTTGGTCTGCTAGGCCCATCAACAGGAGAACAGTTGTTGTTATTGAAAAACGGGAAATAAATGAGAATAATAACCGTGCCGAGGAAAGGAAATGGCCTTCTTAAAAGGCCATATGTATCTCCACACCTAACAACTTTTCCGGAAAAGCCAGCTCCCGGTATGGGGTGAAATGTACTCTTTACTTTACAACTTTTCCTTTAACAAAAAGACACATTCTCTGACTCATTCAAAACTTACGCTGGGAAAATGCGTCTCGTCGAGTTGCTTTTCCTATTTACCACTTTACCTAGACTTTTGTGTCTCTTTCCTGTATGTGAGGTTTGTCTTTGTCTGTGTAGGCTTTGACGTGTTCCTACTGCATCCCATCCTTTCAAAATGTATTCTTTCCTTTCTTTCCTATTTACTATGCATTTACTATTTGGGTACACACAGACAAAGATGTTGCTTCCTCTACAGTGGCAAAGAAGGGTATATGATGATGATGCTGATGAGCATGAACATGTAATAAGGCTGAACGAGACAAGAAAGTGTTTATTTTCCCCTTTTCCCATTCACAGTCTTTCTGCCCTGTTACTCGTTTGTTTGTGTCTTAATAAATGGCACTCTCATTCCATTGTGTGTGTATATGTGTTCCTCTATGTATATATATTTTCTCTTAAACCACACGCAATTACATTTTCACCACATAACCAGAAAATAAACAAACCATAAGCACTTAATAACATTTCCTTATTCAGTGAGAGAGTACGTCTGCATGACTGCGGAGAAATAAATGCAGCAGCAACATTGCATTGTGCTCAGCATTGTGAAAGAAATTGGCCCTGGAGACAGAAAAAAAAACAGATAAATGATTGGCTACATTCTGTCATGAAAATACTTATGGTAATGGACAGCAGTAATGGTGTTATTTAGGTAGTTATTTTATTGAGCAAAAACACAATGTAGCTGCATTATTCTAGTAAATCTCTCATTAATATTAACAGCTGCATCGCCAAATCCATCGATACAAAATAAGTGGACACTTACGTCAACTTGTATGTTGATGTCACTGAAAGATAACACTCGTTTCTTGGGATGTGTCTTTGGAGTGTACCGGAAAAATTCCCGACTCCCCTTGTACCTGGAAAAACACAAAAAATTAAACAAGACCAAATTAAGTTGTTGTTTATTTCATAGTAAGCACACACTTCCTCTTATGCTCTAAATAATGGGGAGAGCAAGGGGATAATGGGATTTTCCATACAACAGATTTCCTAACTTTCTTTACTGTTTGCCTTCTTGTTTTGTTGGCTTTTGTAAAAAGCGGATGCTGTAATTACAACATGAAGCGTTTTAATTATTAAATAAAAGCAATAATAAGTCAACCATGCATAATATATGGCGGAAAAGGGTGGGGGAGACAAGATCATGTTGTTTCGTAACTTTTTGTGTTTCCCTTGGTGTATTGTTCTTGTAAATTATGCTAAGTATATTATGCGTCTTCTTTCATTTTCTAGACAAACGCGGCATTGTGTGATAAACACGGAGGAATTTAAACACAGAAATGAGGTTTATGTAACCAGCGACAAATACTGTACCGAACCATGGTCTAACTAGCGTCTAATAATGCTTGAATCAAGTGGCCATAAACATGCGTTACATAAGTTTTCGTCTCTACCAATTATAATATTTAATTCTATTTTCATTGTTATCTTCATCAACTATCAACGATGCTTTGCTTACTATTATTGCTTGTACAAAACAAGTTTTAAAAGATAATCATGTCATATTAATTTAGATAAAAATTACAACAGAAATTTAAACACAAAAAGTGTCGTTTTCACATGTGGTACATACATAACAGAAAAGAAGAGATTTTGGGAGGGTAATGTGCAAACAGCAACTGAAATGAGGGAACGATAGAGAGACTACAGGGTAAAATTACAAAAGTAAAAACTTTGCTAACAATGCAATTTCATGATGCACCACTACAATGCAATGTATCGGTAAGTAAATAAAAGATGTACTACTGTACTATGTACTATTTTTAAAGCAAAATAAACACAGGAACAACAGGATTCACAAACTCGTATGGGATTTTATTTTAAGGTGCTAGTTAATAGCCAATCAGTTTTTCATTCAATCAGTCCCTGAAATTCAAGCAGTTGATAAAACATTGTAAATCAAAGTAATTTCAGCGGCTTCCATTGTATTAACACAGCAGCTGATATTCACATCAGTTGTAGTTTAATTTCATGATGCACCACTACAATGCAATGTATCGGTAAGTAAATAAAAGATGTACTACTGTACTACGTACTATTTTTAGAGCAAAATAAACACAGGAACAACGGGATTCACAAACTCGTATGGGATTTTATTTTAAGGTGCTAGTAATTAGCCAATCAGTTTTCCATTCAATCAGTCTTTAAAATTCAGCAGTTGATAAAACATTGTAAATCGAAGTAATTTCAGCGGCTTCCATTGTATTAACACAGCAGCTGATATTCACATCAGTTGTAGTTTTAGTTAGTAAGATATCGAAATTGTGGCCTAAAAATGATGTTCGATTGGATTTTTAGGGTCATGGGGTCAAACATACTGGGTGAACTTAATAATATATAATCAATATACCTAAAAAGTATTTGTGTACAACATTTTAAAATGTAAGAACGGCTAGAACATTTTTCATATTATAACCTTTCAGGGTTATCTGATATAACGACGGCCGGCCGCCTGTATGACAGACTAAAATACCGTTCTCATATCGTTCCTAACACGTGCCCTAATAAAAGCTGGTATTATTATTATTAACATTTGACAAATAGTAAAAACACAGAAACTAGAAGGCTACGCCGTTATCACCGCATTAACAGCAAAACAAGTCAACAACAAACAGATAATTTCTCTCTACTTGGAGCGCGTACAGTAATGGTGGCGGAGAATGGCGTTGATGCAAAAATGCACTGTTGGTCTTTTTAGTTTGGTACAAAAGTAAAAAAGTTGTATCTAGTGAAAGGGGTACTGTAGCAGCAGTATTTCCAAACGCATTACACTTTTACTTCATCTTCATGATATTTATCATCAAGGGTAATAATGTGTCTATGTATGGGCAGAGAAATGAATGCAGAAAGTTCAACTATACAATTCCGTTGGAGCTAAATAGGAAAAAGGGGAAGGAAACTGTCAGGATTTTTTTTCTTTTTCTGTAGTGTCTCTGGAACCACGTTTTATTCTCTCTCTTCTCTTTCGCTTGCTCTCTGCCTCTTCTCTCTAATATTCATCATGTATTCAAAGCACCAGCAAAACTAACTACAAATGGGAATTAGCAACAGCAAGTTGGGAGATATTCTCTCGCTAACCATTATTGTATACAGTACATGCGTTTCTTTCCCTCTTTCTCTCTCTCTCTCTCTCTCTCTCTCTCTCTCTTTGCTTTTTTATTCTCTAGGTATACGGTGCTGGCAAGACTATAAACTAAGGTTTAGTAATATTCGCCGTCGTTGCTGTCGTCAAGCTTTACAACAAGACTAGTAAAACCAGCACTACAGGAAATGGGAGATGATGGTTGCTTGATATATGGGATGTATGTGTGCGTCTTGTTGGGAGATGATAAAGCTATATTGCACATTTTATAGTGTAGCTGATAATATGTTATGTACTGATGAGTGGATGCACATTATGCCGGTATAAAAATTTCACCAATTTGTACACCATTTACTTTACTACCAGTTGGTACATGTACATCTCCGCATCATCTTCAAACACAACGATATGGCCTTTGTGCCACGTTTTGGGGTTATTACATACAAAATTCACAGTTTGCGTGAAAAATAGACTGATTCATCATCATGCATAGATATATAGGTGTCTAGGTATGTATGTACAGTTTAGAATTGGATGTGTCGAGGTATTCAAATAAATAATATATATGAAATGAAGCACTTTACCGGATAGTAAGAACGTAAAGGAAAGGATGCATTAGAGCGATCGCTTTCATTGCCGAATTTCGTATTATTACTGTCCCTACTTTCACTCCTTCTCCTGGCACGACCATCATTGTTATCATTCTCTCTGCCAGCAACACCATTATTATCAGTTCTGACATCGTCACATCGTCGTCATCGTCCAAACCAGTAATTTCGAAATGTATCCATCTCTCTCTCTCTCTCTGTGTGTGTGTCTCTCTTTCTCTCTTTAGTCGTGTGGAATATTATGACTGCGTATGTTTACGCCATTTATTAGGCGTGCGAATGTGAAAGTAGTCATTTCTCACAGCAAACGAAACCGACCATTATGTATTATGACGGCAACTTCAGTACATTAGATGGTATCAACACAATGGCAGTAGCTTTTTTACTTGGGGTAAAATGAATTGGGATTTCGTCAAGTAGTGGGGAGGTTGTGAGAGATGGTTTAAAGGCTGGCAGAACTTGTTTACACGATAAACATATCCAGCTGGGTTATATACGGAATCTAGTAATAATAATCTCGTTCTCGGAGTGGTTCGTAGTTTCAGCTTTTATTTTTTAACATAAAAACTAGCACTCATGTTGATAGCAACTCGAGTGACTATCTTTAGTATCTAAATACGTATAGAAACATGGTTTTATGTAGATCACCAGGATTTCCTGTTGTGATCTACCGACTCTTCAAAAATTCACTGCAAATTCTAGGCCTGCTTACGCTGCTGTTTCGAAATCTCTACATTAAATATTTCACACGTTCCTCCGCTTATCATCATATGTATATGTAAGTAGAACCCACATGTACTGAGTAGTACATAAATTATTCAGGTTGTAAACATTTAAAATATTTAAATCCAAGCACAATCTATTCAAGAGATGAATAAACAGCTTGGCATTTTAAATATTTTAATAATCCTTGCCAAAAAATTAACTAACAACAGGAAAATAAAAACCAAGTACATATTGTTTTAGGTGTAGGGCGTGGACGGATCAACAATTTGCTGTAAGCAAACTTTATGTTAATATTTACTGTTTTACCCGGAACATGTTACATCCAACTCCTAAACTACATGTATTATTACGTATCTGAATCATAATCCGCTCCTCTGTGCTTAATATTGCTGTACACAGAAAAATGGCCATAGGGCAAATAAGCATTTTCTTTCTGCTAACTAATTTGGTCAGTAAACTGACTTTTGTGCAGGTCTTAATAAGTTGACGAACTTGCACAGAAGTTTTACCAGTCCCGTAGCAGACGTTAAAGGTACTTTGCACATATCGCACTAGTCTATTAGCCGCACTCACACACTTTTTGCACTTGTTAAACTATTTGTCTTAACTAACAAGAGTCAACTCTATAGATTCGCCAGAAGAACAAAAAAACTTTCTCACAAGAAGAGAAACAAAAGTGTCTAACTTGCTATATATGCGTACTACCGAAAAGAAAAATGATTTAAACACTTTCTTTCGGTTCCTACATAGCTCCTCAACACATATTCCATCTTGTAGAAAGTTAGAAGCAATAAGAAAATATAGATGAAAGGAAAGGGCGATGTCATTAACTGTAATAAATACACCATGTAAAAATCGTGCCTACATACTTTTCCCGACAAAACGAGGACAATCAAAGAAGCGAAGCATGCTCAAATTTGTCCAAGTAATTTTCTGGGAATGGGACAACACAAGCTTGTTTGAAATTTGTATGCAACTGGAAAAGTCTCATCAAATATTTAAACTTTGCTCTATTTTACACTTATATTTTACATCTTAAAAGGCTTTGTCTCTGCCATCAACATGCATATTACAAGTTCAATTTAAATACACTTTCCAGACACGACTACCACCAGCGCGAGCGTATCAAACGAAAACGATGGCTTCCTGTATTACTGTTATCCTGGCACACTAGGTGGATCAAATTGGAAAACAAACCAAACTTTTTTTGCGTAACTGCTCCATGTTTTTGGAGATTCTCTCTCAGAGTAACCTACTAAATAGTCTAATACTACTTTAATGCACCCATATCCGTAAGTAAAAAAATAATGTTACCATTTTGAGCACGTTATAAAACATCACGATCACATGTTATTTATTTCCACAGAATAAAAAAGTAGTTTTCTTATCTCAAGTAATCACTTGAACCGTCATCATCATCCTCTCCTCCCTACAGCACATCATCATCTTCATAACCATCTTCCTTGAAGTGTTTATTTATTTAGGTCTTGCGATCCAACAACTCTATTCCCTGGATTTGTCCTCAGTAAGAGAATGCGGTTGTATACTTTTTTTGCTCAAACAACATCCAGTGTAACGTGAGAGTGAAACTTTTTTTCTGCAAACATTACAGTTGGGATGTACTTTCTACTACATTTTGCAGAATGGATGATGGGGAAACAGCTTACCACAATTTAACGTACTCCATGTGAGCTTTCTTTCTCTTTCCAAAGTCGAGTGTACTCAACAGTTCAACACAGCCTCTACTACATTTAGATACAAATGATAACTGTTTTCGTTGTAGTTCACGACGTCGTGATATCTTTCTTCGTAAACTACTATATATAGCCATCGCTGTACGTGAGACTAGTGTAGTGGATTAGATAAAACAATTTGGGCTAAAAATTTTACTTGCCTTGTTTGAAATTCTTTGGTCTTAACCACACTTACGCATTCATAAACTCGTTCATATGTACAGGGACAGGGACAACAGAGCAAGAAGAGGAATCATATATCTCATTTCACGTAAAAACATCTTTCATTCATATCCAACCGGCATCTAAATCATATTGTGTAATAGTTATTTCATTGTGCTTTGCATTTCTCCTCGCATCAAGCAGAGTATCAGTGTGCTCTTTGGAGGGAGTTTTAGTTGGCTATGTACACAAAAGAGGAACAGCAGCATAGTAGAAGCCCATCGTCGTGTGCTAGCAACTTTGGTAAGATGTGGGAAATCGGAGAGAATTTTACTTTGAGAACAGGGAAAACAGGCGTATCAGTAAACTCTTGTGCGCTTTTACAGAGATAAATGCAATAATGCAAATTTTCATTTAAATCATAGATTTCTCCATTTTCATTCTAGACAGAATCATTTTAAATTGTGAGTAGCTCGTCTCTGGAAAACTTGTTTTCTTGTTTAAAAATTACAGAGAAACAGCTTTCCTACGAGCACACCACAAAAGTGAACATTATTTGTTGTGTATGTACAGTCTTGTGGTGATGCTCCATAATGTTTTCCTGCTACACAATTTCTTACAGTACTACATGGATAATAAGATAAAATAATAATAATAATATGGGTTGTTGTGTGAATGCACATCTTCTCAGTAAAAATTTCAGCACGTTTTTGTAGTTTACCTTTAGCCACCCCATTTTTACTCGGCGTATCATGAATAAGAAATGGTGCTCGTAACTACCACCATAATTCTTCTCGTTGGTATCTTTCGTATATAACTACCCGCGACTTGATGACCCTTTTTTCTTGCTGCACACACCAATTTTCTAGGGATAGATGATCGTAATGAAATGCACAATAAAAAGAGGTTCATGTTCACAATAAACATGTAAGTGTGTGTGTACATTTCGCAAAAAAGCGAAGACAGGAATATATACAGTTGATAGCAGTCGAGTCGTCATTTTAAATCTTCTTGGTGGGAATTCTGCTGAGTTGAGAACAACAATAACATTCATAAATGCTCAATTTCAGTTTTTATGCATGTACAACAGCAAACTGACAGGCAACTTGTATCCGATGCTACCCTGCACTGCTGTACTGCTACTAGTGCTACTACTGATTTCAAGATATGTATGTACAACATTACGCTTTTGTTTGCCGCGGGGTGAATTTATATTCAGACAGTCGTTCTTTTTGAATGGAATTATTATCCTGACACAAATATTTCTCATGAAAATTTAAAGATCAACTTTTCGCAAGGGAAATATCCTCCGGTGTAATGTTTAGCAACAGGAAGTATATATATGGTACATACAAACCAAGAGAGGAAAAAAAGAAAGACATTTTCCAACAACTACAATATCAGCAACTTATAAAGCATTCAGTAGTAGCCAACAAAAAATGGGAACTGAAGACAACTCTACACAGAACGTTAAAACATAAATATGTGGCTCTACATGTTATTATCGGTGACAAATTTGGGCGTATCTACCTACTTACACTACTACTACTACTGGCGTCGCAAAAACTTAAACGAGTATATGTTCAGTCAGTACATCCGTTGTCGTATGGAAAAGGATGTAAGAGCCCATGTGAAACTAAACGAGTATTGCTACCAAAAGGAAACCGAAATCGGAGAGTTTTTTGAAAATAGTGGGCATTGAATAATTGTATAGTTTGTATTCATATCAATAGCGCTGCCAGAACCATACTATATTATTGCACTGCTAGCACTGTAGTGTACTACTACGAGGTTGGCTGTCCTGTTAACATGCATTTGTGTTTGTGTGTGCACATCTCCACGTTTTTGTACACTACTAAGGGTTTTTTATTTTCCTTTTTACTAAATGCTTAATCCTTTTGTCAAGAGTTTTTTTGTGGGTCGTTTCAACTTTTGTCATTTTATACTGCTGCCACAAGAGAGCCTTGATGTCATTGCTGGTGTTTATGATGATGACGGGAGTGAAGATAACTGAAAATAAAGTGATATGCTGCGAGGGCGATTAAAGTTTGCTTGACATTTTACTGGGTTATTGTTGAGTTGTATTTACATACATTTTTAGCATTTACAGCTATGTTGCTTTTGTTGTCCGACTTTTTTATAAGATGGCCTTAGTACTTTGAACACGAAAGAAAATAAACGGTAGAGAGTGAAGAAATAGAGTAGGTTTATACACCCGAGGTATGTATAACGGAGTCTATTTAAATCAGACTAGTGGTAAGAAGTTTTTCCTGAGATTTCACTACTTTTCTGTGTAGACTTTAGAAACCCTTTGACAGTGAAAGGGGTCTCAACAAACGAATAGTTACGCGCTTTGAGATGATGAAGGAAAAGATGCATTTTCAAAGTAATTTCAAAAGAAAAACATTGAGTTTGTGTAAAAATGCTTTCAAAAAAGTTTTCTTTTCTCAACTCTCCGTGAAAGGTAACGGACGTAGGCGTATGTAGGTATTACGTAAAATAGAAGGTCATTCGTAGCTTGTACAGCGAAACATATATTTATACAAACACAAATATTG